>ML396822.1:81526-107445 GCA_005239525.1 Nicotiana knightiana | reverse complement strand
ATAAGCATTTTATATAAGCCAAGTTCCCAACCACCCCAAAAAAAAAGAAAAAATAATACCACATACCTATAAATTCAAGAAGCCATGTAACTGAAACATTAGTTGAATTGCTCTCAGCCACAGAAGCATGGATAGCTCCAAATTGTCTCAGTTGCCTTGCACTGCATTTTAGCTTTGTGGGTAAAGAATTAAATCCAAGAATATTAATGGAATTGGAAGAACAAAGGGTAGCTCTAGAATGAAACAAATATGGCAGTTTTGGTGGATTAGCATAGGAAAGAGACTGTGAAATTGTAGTTAATTCCATCTGTTTTTTTTTTAACAGACTTTCCTGTCTTTTTGGTTTAGTTCACTCTTTATGATATTTATATATCTATGGTCTGTGGATAAAATTTCTATAGACCAAAATGTGGTTGAGAACTTGGCTTATATAAAATGCTTATCTTGGGCTCAAAAGTGTCAAGTAATACTACTTTTTTTTTGGGTGTGTTTGGTATATTTGTCGTCTTGAGCCGAGGTTCTATCGGAAATTAGGAGCAAATTTAGTTCAACAGCTACGAGTTCCTGTGAACGCAGTAATTTTTGTCTCGAACCTGTATTTGTATTGAAAAATCCATTATATATATAAGAATATTTAGCTTGGAACCCAGTCCGTTCATTCAGTTACTATTGTATATTAACTCGAGATTTTTGAAGGAACCCATAAACCTAAAATCCTGGATCCGCCTCTATCGGATACAACCTCTCTACTCTCTCCCTCAGGGGTAAGGGTAAGGTATGCATACAAACTACTCTCCCTAGACCCCACTTGTAAAATTTTATTGGGTTGTTGTTGTCGTCGTTGAGTGTGTTTGGCATGAATAATGTTGTTGTTGGTTTAAATATTTTGGAAAATATTTTCCTCCAATTGACTTCCCTATCAAAAAGTGAAAAAATATTTTTTAAAAGTCTTTCTCAACCTTCCGTACCCTATTACCCACCCGCACACTCCACCCTACCCCACCCCACCACACCCTATCCTAACATCACCACTGCTACCCTGGCCCTTAGACCCCGATCTACCATCTTCCCCCCCTTACCTATTTCGTTTCATATTGTATTTGCCAAAATTATATATTTTATAAAATATTTTCTCTAAACACCAGAAAATAAATAAGAAAATTACTTATTTTTCAAGGAAAATATTTTCCTTCGTACTACACACCCTATATTTATTTTTATCTGCTGATATTGTAACTAATAGCTTACCTAACTAATGTAAATAGACATATTATAAAGTCAACTTTAGCATGACTTGATAACAATTTTTACATTATCAGTATATAGAAGTTAAATTTCCTTTTCTTTTTTTAATATTTTACTTATCTATACTGACAATATAAATAACTTGTATACTTGTATTAGTGTGTATTCTCATGTCGTGGTAAGTTACCAACCTTGTTTTTAAGATTATTAATTCCATTTATAATAGTCGATTTACGTTTAGCTTTCTGGTAGGCCATAAATCCAAGAAAATTAATGTACTGAAGTTGCAGTTAATTAAATTCGTTTTTTATAGATTATGTGACCGGGAGGTTACGGGTTCGAGCCGTAGAAATAACTTTTTGCAAAAATGCAAGGTAAGGTTGCGTACGATAGACCCTTGTGGTCAGACCTTTCCCCGGACTCCGCGCATAGCAGTAGCTTAGTGCACCGGGCTGCCATTTTTTTTTTTATTGCTTTTTGGTTTACTCTTTTTGAAATTACTTAAATATGGTCTGTGGATAAAATTGCTAGAGAGCAAAAAAAATGATGTCACAAATATTTTGGATAACACAATTCTTGGGCTCCAAAGTGTCAAGTAATACTACTTTATTTTTTGGATTTATCTTATATTGATAGACAGTGAAATGAATCTTTAAATAATTGGTATAGTTTAAAAAATTTACTACTCTATTTTGAGCCAGCGTGGAGTTTAAGAAGTTATGTTTATAAACATGCCATAATATTAACACTTTTGAAACTTATAATACCATCATGTATTTATGGCTATAACAACTTTTTGTTAAGAATAAATAAAAAGTTTAAATTTAATGCGCTTTCACATTTAAAAATAAGTCATTCTTTTTTAAAGACAAATAAAAGAATAGTGTCATATAAATTATAGCAGAAAGAGACTCAGAGACGGAATCAAGATTTGAACCTTATGGGTTCGGAAGTGTAATCATTTTAAGTTATTGGGTTCTAGATTAATAAGTTATACATATTCAATAAATTTTTTAAGATAATACATGACTTAAACAAAAGCTACTGAGTTCGGCCGAATCCGCATGTCGCACTCTACCTCCGCCACCGGAAGGAGTATCAAATAGTAGGTTAACTGAAAAAAGGGTGGTTACGTTTAATAAGTTAATATTTTCTAAGGATTTGACTTATAACAGTACAAAAAAACTTTTACGCTCGTAGTGTATTTTATTTAGTCCTGATACTTTATTAACTTATAAGAATACACGAGAAGAAGTGAGTAAGTCGATCAAGTATCCAAAATCTAAAGAAAAATTATTATTGCTGATACAAGATTGTACACAAAGTTTTTTTTTTTTACGTAAAAATCAATCAATTTTGTGTTCATTATCCAAAAAGCACTTTTATTTCTTTTGTTACACAACTATCATTTTACTTTCCTTTTTATCAAAAAAGTCAGTTTGGCCAAGTTTTTTAATACTTTCAATTGAAAACTCTATTATGCCCTTGATATTATGAATTCTCTCATTTATATAATACATTCTATATTATATACAGTTTGCCTTGAAAATGGCGTTAACAATTATACTTGATTTGTGGTTCTAAAAATATGTGATTTATTCCAATACTAGCAAATAAGCAAGAAATATTAAGCGTAAGTAAGAAGAATATGATAACAAAACCAGTGTTACCTAAGAAATTGGGACCTCGAGCTTACAGCCTCAGGGGTCTCGAGGTTGGTTAATAGCAATAAAGTATGAACAATTTAGTTGGAGAATAATCTTGAGCACAGTAAACGAGAAAAGCAAAGTAGAATGTTTTATAGCAGTGAATGATGATGTTTACAAATGATTGGAGTCCCCTTTATATAGGAGGGGAAAATACATTTATGTTTACAGTAAAAAATACTATTGGTACAGCTATATAACTGCCTAGTACGAATTTGTACGAACCAAACCTAAGATTTACACCTTGACCTATATGCCCTTGAGAGATTCCCGCTTTTTCTTGACTGTCATCGATTTCGCACTGCCTCGAGGTAGGCCGTGTCGGGCCTTCGATGTGTTCTCTCGAGGTATGCATTCTGAGATCGGTCTCGAACCTTACTTCGAGTCTTCCGAGCTCTGGCTCGGAACACAATAGGGACTTCAAAATCGGACTCCTCGGGCTCCTCCGATTTTAACCGTATATAGATAGTCTCCGCGTTTCTTAGAATTAAGTGATTAGAAACGACTTGAATTCCCGAGGTCCTTGATGATGATATCATTCCTATGACGTAGGCGTTGAAATGACCGAAGCGTCATATCGGTTCTCTTCCCCAAAAGCATTGAGTGCACGTCAGAGCCGGTCGGCTACAAGTATCAATGAACAGTCGCCGCCTTTCTCTATATATACCTACTTTCGTTTCTCATTAGGAACTTTTTCACTCTGCAATACTTACTCTCCTCTATAAGCTTCCCTTTCTCCACCAGTTCTTCCGCCGTATTAGCCCAAAACCTCACCGGTTTATTCATTTCCTCCTTCTTTTTCTAAAGAAACTATGGCTAAAACTTGTAAATCCGTTCCTCAGAAAGAAGGAACCTCCACTTCTACTTCCCGTTTGGCCGGTGGTAAACCGTCGGTGCTTAATGAGATCGTGCCGAGCAATTTTTCTTTGAAGAAAGACTTTACAATAGAGAACCCTCCCGATGTCCCCGGCTGTAGGGTACACGCATCGAGGTACATAAGACCCATCGAGGAAAGACACCTCGAAGCTGTGAGGAGAGAGTGTAAATGGGGAAGGAGGTCATTTTGAAAATACCCTCTCGCGAAGAGGATATCACGACCTATGTAGAGGGGTTCTTGAGCGTGTACACATACCCCTTTACACTGGGTCCCCTCGACCCGCTCGTGCTCGAATTCTGCCAAAAATATCAAGATACCCTGGGCAAGATTCATTCATCTTTCTGGCGGATCATATTAATGATGAGGTTCTTCGTCGAAAAGGTCGGGATACCCTCAGCCACCTCATCCGATTATATCGACCTCAACATTTCTGAGGTTTAATCAAACTCCAACGCCGATCTACCAAGTCCTTCTTCGCAAGTAACGACAAAGTCAGGGATCGAGGTTGGATGAGCCGGTTTATCTGGGTGAGGACCATCGACGTTGTTCCCAAGGAGTTCCTTCTGTTCCCCGAGAAATGGAACTTCGAACGTGAGTAAAATGCTTTGCTTCATTTATTTTTCATAATATTTGCTGAACTTTTCATAATCATTCCTTTTCCTCTACCACGGCGGTCCCGTGGATGCCTAATGCGGTCCTCGACCTCGAGGACTGGGCTCGCAAACTGGCTGCTACTTCATCATACAACAAACGCAAATGGAAGGATTTTTCGAAGGGAAAATGGGAAGCAAAACGTCACGGTACGTGTTATAATATCTCTTCCCTTAATAAAATACCTTTCTTCATGTGGCATCCATTGTCACAGGTATTGGCGGTCTCTCCGAGATGAGGCCGCCCCTCTCGGGGAGGAAGAGGGATCCTCGGCTCCAGAGCCAAAGAAGGATAATAATAAGATAAAGACATCCTCGAAGAGCGAGGCTACTCAAAGAAAAGTAGAGCCTGCTCGGAGGAGCAGAAAAAACGTTGTCATCAACGAGGATTTTGAGTTTGTCCTCCGGTCCATGGATGTTGATGAACTCCCTCAACATCTCGTTCTCTCTTTGCTTGATTTTGAATACATAGGACTTCATCGTTGCAACCTTTATGGCACCAGCATGTGCCTTTACAAATGAGTCTGCCAACATGGCAAACGAATCTATTGAATTCGGGGGCAGGTTATGATACCACATCATGACCCCCTTGGACAAGGTTTCTCCAAATTTCTTCAGTAGGACAGACTCGATCTTGTCGTCCTTCAAATCATTTCCTTTTAAACCACAAGTATATGTGGTGATATGCTCGTTGGGATCTGTGGTCCCGTTATATTTTGGGATGTCGGGCATTCGGAACTTCTTCGAAATGGGCTTCGGAGCCGCACTCGGTGGGAATGGTTTCTGTACAAACTTCTTCGAATCTAGTCCCTTCAAGACCCGAGGTGCTCCCGGTATCTGGTCGACCCTCGAATTGTAGGTTTCCACTTTCTTATCGTTGTCCTATATCTTCTTTTCTCCTGACTCGATCCTCTTGGTGAGTTCCTCGAGCATTTTCATAATGGTGAGGTCAGATCTCATCCCGTTGTTACTTGATCTTTCTGGGGTTAGCTCAACTCGAGGAGCCGTTTTTGGTCCTGCTTCGCTCGGAGTCTTTTGTTGAATCTGTAACTGAGCGATAGCAACTTGTTGTGCCTACAACATTTCAAAAATTACTTGTAGGCTGACTTCTCTTTCTTCTCGAGACTGTGTCCTTTGTGCGTCAGATTGGTCCCCTCCGCGTACACTTCCTTCAATATCAGTACCCAAATTGACGTGCAAAGCAATGTGTGAACCTACGTCGACAGGGTTTGGTGTTTGTGCTACCTCAGGGTTTAGCGGTGGCACACAGACCCCTGAAGTTATTGCACTGTTTTCTCCATGGAACCCGAGATCGTCATTTCCATGTGCGTTTGCTGAGCTAGACATATTTTAACCTGAAATCAAAGAATCTTTGGACAAGAAAAAGTGTGAAGAATCACGTGTGTTATCATAAAACTAGAACCAAAATAATCACTATTATCTTTAGCCCTGCGGTGGGCGCCAAACTGTTTATCTCGAAAATGGTGTTAACAATTATACTTGATTTGTGGTTCTAAAAATATGTGATTTATTCCAATACTAGCAAATAAGAAAAAATATTAAGCGTAAGTAAGAAGAATATGATAACAAAACCAGTGTTACCCAAGGAATTGGGACCTCGAGCTGACAGCCTCGGGGGTCTCGAGGTTGGTTAATAACAATAAAGTATGAACAATAAATGAAGAACAATAAAGTTGAAGAATAATCTTGAGCACGGTAAACGAGAAAAGCAGAGTAGAATGTTCTATAGTAGTGAATGATGATATTTACAAATGATTGGAGTCCCTTTTATATAGGAGGGAAAAATATATTTCTCTTTACAGTAAAAAATACTATTGGTACAGATGTATAACCGCCTAGTACGGATTTATACGAACCAATCCTGAGATTTACGCCTTAACTTATATGTCTTTGAGAATTCTCACTTTTTCTTGATTGTCACCGATTTTGCACTGCCTCGAGGTAGGTCGTGTCGGGCCTTCGATGTGTTCTCTCGAGGTATGCATTCTGAGATCGGTCTCGAACCTTACTTTGAGTCTTCCGAGATCGGGCTCGGAACACAATAAGGACTTCAAAATCTAACTCCTCGAGCTCCTCCGATTTTAGTCGTATACATATACTATATAATATATTTTTACCTAAGTATTTTACTTATAATTAAAATAATTTTATATTATTTTATTTATTTTTATAATATATCCATACATTTAGTTTTTTCATGGTACTCAATTTGTTTAATCATATTCAAACATGAACATATTTTAAATATAAAAATAATAAAAACATATTTGTTTACCAAATGATATTTTCTTATAGTCAATCTTAAAGTTGTATCTGTTAATATTATTTATTTGAAAGTATTAGTCTAATGTATCATTGTGCCAAATGTGAGTATTTTATTTATCGGATTAATGTGTATGGCTTGGTCGATAAATTAGTGAGCTTTGATTTTATAATTTTATTACAAATATTTCATTAAGCATAGTTAAGAATGTGGACTTGATATTTGTTCATGGTAACGTAACCGACAAATTTAATAATGCTACTTATATATCTTGAAATTAACATAAAGAAAAAAAATTAAATGTGCGAATATATTATTAAAATATAATTGAGTTGTTTTAATCATAAGTAAAATACCTGGATAAAAGTATATTATATAGTATATAATATAGAAGTTATTACATAAATAAGAGGATTTATAATATTAAGGACATAATAGACTTTTCAAGTGAAAAGGCTTGTAAAATCTGGTCAAAGTGACTATTGTGATAACTAGAATATAATGATATAATTTTTACGTAATAAAAATAAAAAAACTTTTGGATAATGAACACAAAATTGAATGACTTTTATATAATTTTTCTAGTAAACACACAATCAATTAATCAATCACGCCTCAATCCGGAAATAGCTGGGGATACGTTATAAGAATCTTCCATGTCAATTGGGTCAATTGTTTTTTTGGGTCAATTGGGGCCAATTTACTATTATATAATTTAAATGGGCATGATATATAAATAGCACGATTTTTGAAGAGGACAAAAAAATAAACAAAACAAATTAGGAAGGGTATCATCTTTTTTATATGTTATCATTCAATTGTATAATTTACCGGTCTAAAGTTCAAACGACGCAATATTAATCCTAAAGAATATTCTCCTACTGTTTGCAGTTTGAGACTGTAAACTATATTTCTGTTTTTTTTTCTTTATGTATGCATAAATTATTTTTTCCTTTTTGTTAACTTTATAAATAAGATTTATTTATTTGTTTTATAGGTAAGTCTATAATATAGAGTAAAACTCATAATATTGATAAAAATTAATATTTTTAGAGGATAAAATAGGTATTTGACCACAGAAAGTTTGAAAAATCTAGTTAAGTGACCTTCTGAGTGCTATAAAAATAGTTAAGTGACTTTTCTGTTACAAACAAAGAACATGACTTTACTAGGTCATTTTGAATAATTGAGAGATCATTTGAATAATTGACTCCATCTTTTTTGGTTCATTAAAATTAATACAGGAAAATAACATTATATATCCGCTCTCCAAATAATAGCCGAAATATATATATATTTTTGTTATATATATATATATATGTGTGTGTTTGTGTTTTATATGTTTTATATCAAAAATATATATCTGTCGAATTGTTGTATAGTAGAATGGTCGATGAGTTCAATGTAAACGAACCGTGAAGTCATTTAATGTGATAGTTCAGGTCGTGCATTAGATTTTTATCTTTTAATTTACTTATTATTAAGACTATGTGTAAGCTTCGGATGGTTGACAGAGGTGTTCAGTGTTCCGGAAACCCGAAGTAAAAATCAAGTTTGATCGGGATGTGCGCACTTCGGGAAGAAAATCGAAGGCCTGAGGCAATCTACTTCGAGACAATACAATTTCGATGACGCTCAAGGAAAAACGGAAATCTCTCAAGGAAACATGGATCAGGGCGTAAATTGTGGGATAAGATTTGTACGAGTTAGAACAAGTCCGTACTAAGTTGTTATACAGTTGTACCAATAGAATTCTTTGTCATAATTAGAAATGTATCATATTAGGATTTTCCCTTCCTATATAAAGAGGACCACAATCATTTGTAAGGATCATCATATTCACTGCAATAGAACATTCTATTCTGCTTTTCTCGTTTACTGTGCTCAACAATTGTTCTTCAGCTTTATTGCTATTAATTTATTGTTCATACTTTATTGTTCTTAACTCACCTCGAGAACCCTGAGGCTATCGAACTTGAAGTCCCTATTCTTTTGACAATACTGGTTTGGTTCATCATTTCTTCTCATTCACACTTAATATTTCTTATCTATTTATTAGTATTAGAATAAATCGCATATTTTTAGAACCATAATCAAACATAATTATTATCACTATTTTCGAGGTAAACAAGTTTATTGGATAGAATGGTGTCAAATAAGTTTGTCCCTGACTGATGTAACCTATGGAACTATTATCAATGGGTTTGTTAAGCAAGTGACGACCAGAGGCGTATCCACGTAGTATTCAAGTAGAGAGGTATGAGTTCACGTGAATTCATACTTCTCTTCTCAAATCATGTACAATAATATTATATTTCTTTAAAATTATTTAAATATATATATGTGTGAATCCATATTTAAAAACTCTTATGATGCTAATATTATTAGGTGCACCTCTACATGTGAAATTAGCAGTTCAAACTCCACTCTGAATGATCTTGTTTTCAGCACGAATTATAGAAATATATGTGAAAATTACTAAAATTTCAAAAAGGGTATAGTTTTGAACATAGAATTTCAAAACTGTAATGGATTCATGGTAAGAGAAAAAAGTTAAACCCATCATGTAAATTCTAGATCCATCTCTTCACAATAGTGCACGCATACTCTTGAAATCCTTGATCCGCCTGTGGTGACGGCCTGCAGATCTTGTTGGCAATGCATTTGAAAAGGCATCTGGCAAATGAATATGTCTACTCAGCGGAAGTGTAATAAAAGAAAAAAAAGTAATTTTTGGATAATAAACACAAAGTTAAATGACCACCTAAAATTTACTCCTTGAAAAAAAAGTTATTATTTATTTGCTAAATAGATAGGTAGATTAAAAAATTCATAACTATATATCTCTCTTCCTGCTATTTTGCCATTTAATCTGAAATACGTATATGGTCAATTTTTTTTTTTAAATAGATTCTTCAATATATGTCTTTCCCATATAAATATTTTAAAACTTGTTTGTTTTCACATATTTGGATTATGTGTTTTTTTTTTTTTGGGAGGGGGGGGGGGGGGGGGGGTGGAAGGGAATGAAAGATATGACTGGAAGTATTCAAATAAAGTTTTCTTCTTATCATGTGTTTTTTAAATAAAAAACAGTAAGTTGATAAATCACCCCAAAAAAGAGTAAACTGATTACTTACTCTATCAATTATCAATTATTATATATAATCAGATGCATATATAGGTAAGAACATTTTTAGAGTTAGACACTGAGCTCTTAACTCAATTTAAATGTACAATAATTCGGGAAATAAGATTTTCCTAGTATTTTTAACTTGATGTAAGTATTAAGAAAAAAAATTGAAATTATATTCTAACATTAGGTGAGAGATGAGTATTTTCCCCTAAATTATTTTATTCGAACTTACTTTTGAGAAATTATATTGGTAAGAATTAGAAGGGGACTATCGGTGGTCTATGATATACCATCAAAAGTTATGGTGGAGTGTTAAATATTCATTAATTATTAGACAAAGGTTTGGGGTTCGAACCTAATCGTCTTTGTTAGGGAGCGATTTACTTCGAAAATGAATTTTTTTTATTCAAACCCGAATTAATTGAGTTCTAAAGCAATTGCTCGTATTCACGCAAGGTCCCGGGAAGAGCCGTATCTCTAGGCGTGTAATGTAGACAACCTACTCTAATGTACGTATTAGTGGTTGCTTCCACAATCCGAACCCGTGACCTATAAGTCACATTGAGACAAATTAAATATCGAACACGGGTAAAAGACAAAAAATATGGTTCTTAATTAATGTTACTGACTTAAATTGTACAGTACTTTCTAATTATTCTTCTAACTATGTTTCCCCATATTGGGGGAGGGGGACCGGGTGTCACACTGGGGAATTATGAAACAAAATCATTTTTAATTTACCAAACTCCAAATGTAAATTCCTTATTATAGTAATTATTGCTTAGTACATTTAATTTCTCGTACTAATTAATTATACTTTTTAAATATCTCCTTTAATCAGATTTTGGCATATAATTTTTATTGGAAACTTACAAAGTCTCGATCATAACCTTCTTGTGGTCCTATAAATACCCCACAATTTCTTCTTATTATTTAATTATTTAATCATTCTCAATGACTAACTCCAAACATAACATAAATAAGAGACAAAATAATTCTTTATTTCTAAATCTTCACATGTTAAAAGCACCTCTCTTTTCTTTCTTATTTTTTTTAATTTGAAAAAATGAGAAAAATATATAAAAATGTACCCGTATTGAGTACATCTATCGGTCATACTAATTTATTATGATTAAACGATAAATTAAGGTGAGAATATATATTAGTTAACTATGATCTAGTAATAATATATTGTATGTGAAGATGTGATTCATGTATTCATTGGATTAGTGTAAACATCTTAAAGCGGATAAACTATTAGTGAAAAAAATAAAGGGAGCAAATTAAAAAGTTTACAGGGCATTTGGACATAAAGATCGTGAAATTCCGGAAAAAAGTAAAAATAAGTTAAGGTGGTATTTGAAAATTAAAGTTGTGTGTAGGCATATAAATTTTATTAAAATTAAATTTATAAAATAATTTGGATTATATTTTAAATTCAAGATATATTAGTCCAAACAAAAGATTACGGGCTAATATAACTGAATTAATTATATAAGTCCAATATATATATGGATTAAATAAATAAGGGGTCTTTGCATCCGTACCCACTTTTTGTGTCACGTTTTAACTTATATCCGCTTTGTAAAAAAAATTGCAAGTGTACCCGCTTTTGCTACTTCAGCCCCGTATGCTGAAGTTTTTGTCTTTGTAACTGGGGAACTTCAGCTCTAGTAAATGGGGAACTTCAGCTGAAGTTTTTGTCTTTGTAACTGAGAAGTTTTTGTCTTTGTAACTGGGGAATTTCAGCTCTAGAGCTGAAGTTTTGTCTTTGTAATTGGGGAACTTCAGCCCCGTATGCTGAAGTTTTTGTCTTTATAACTTGGGAGTTTGTAACTGGGAAACTTCAGCTCTAGAGCTGAAGTTTTGTCTTTGTAATTGGGGAACTTCAGCCCCGTATGCTGAAGTTTTTGTCTTTATAACTTGGGAGTTTGTAACTGGGAAACTTCAGCTCTAGAGCTGAAGTTTTGTCTTATAACTTGGGAGTTTTGTCTTTATAACTTGGGAACTTCAGCTTTGGAGCTGAAGTTTTATCTTTATAAGTTGGGAACTTCAGCTCTAGAGCTGAAGTTTTGTAACTGGGGAACTTCAGCCCCGTATGCTGAAGTTTTGTCTTTATAACTGGCGAACTTCAGCTTAACGGTTGAACTTCAGCTCAGTGAGGGAAAAGGAGCTGAAGTTATTTTAAAAGTGGGTACAAGTTAAAAAAAAATTACAAAGCGGGTATAAGTTAAATGGGGGCGACCAAATAGGGTGCCCCGCGCAATTTTTACATAAATAAGTCTTAACCCATTGGGCTAGCTCATTTAATTGGCTAAAGTGATGAGTCTACTTCATTAAGTCCAAGAATGACATATTCATAGAGGCCCAGTTTGGTGCCAGTGTAAAATGACGTGGCACGCCAAGTCAAACGGAGGAGCCAATGGGATCATGCCATGTGTTAAAATGACAAGGCATGCCAAGCCACCTTAAAATACTAATGAAATCGCGCCACATGTGCAAGTGACATGTTCTGGCCAATCAAATGCGGCCATGTCACACTTCAATTTGATTGGTCGGAAAGAGTTTGTTCTTATCACAACTCCTCCCTTCCACAACTATAAATAGGGGTCTTCATAACTCAGAAAAAACACCAGAAGTTATAACAAGAAGCAAGAGAGAGCTCGTGGATCAAACGCCACAAGTTTCTCTACAAGTTTCAAGCTTCAAGCAACCAAATTCAAGTTCAAGTTCAAGTTCAAGAATGAAGAACAAATCAAGTTCAAGCTCAAGAACAAAGAACAATCAAGTATTCAAGATCAAGAACAAAGCCAAATCAAATACAAGGAGTTCAAGATCAAGGCTACTTGTTCATGATAAAATTTGGGGCAACAATCAAAGTGTTCGCGATGGATAAATCAAATTAAAATTCAAGATCAAGCTCAAAGGACCTTGAATTTATATTGAAAAGAAGAATCAGAGGATTCATAGAGATTGTACACTTATATTGTTTGAAATCAAATACTACGATTGTTGTGATATTTTCGGTCTTGGTTTTATTTTCTCGATGCAAATTTATTTTCTACAAATTCTGGCACGCCCAGTGGGACAATCTACCTCTCATCTCAACTTTTCAATCATCAAAGTTCAAGAACAACGAAATGGCTTTCAAGAAAATCAACTCCAGTTCAACTTCCGCCAAGGCTGCTAATTCTAGGTTCTATGCTGATGTGGAAAATATACTCGAAGTTACCTTTGGAAGCTTTGGACCAATTACGAGGAGCAAAGAAAGCTCTTTAGGACAACAAGCACCCCCAAGTGTCGTCCGCATCTACCCCTGTTTTCGGATCTTTATCCTCAAAAGGAGCAAGATCTTCCACAAATTCACCCGAAAGAGGACACGATTTTGCTGAAAAAGATCAAGAAAACTCTTGCTCTGCTTGACCTTCCGAATCCAAGAACTCTGCTGTGAAGGAAGATGATGATGCTTCAAGTGATGGATCCTCCCCACTTACACCATATAGCGTGAGCCAATCAAGGATCAATCTGTGTGAAAATCCATGCTACTCTCGATCGTCCATGACAATCATGCAAGCCATGATGACAAACACTTCATCTGTGGAGGAGCAGTTGGCAAACTTGACCAATCGCTGGCTTGACCAAGTGAATGCAAAATCAAGATGCTAGAATCGACAAGCTAACAGATAGGGTGGGAATCCTGATGGAAGAAGATTCCACCCATGCACCTGGCAAACTCCGAGAAGTTCAAGAGATTGATCCTCCCCCACGATAAGTTGCATCCACTAAGGAAATTCAAGTCTCTTCGGAAGGGAATCCTAATCAATCAACTAAAGGATTTTATTGAAGGGACTATAAAAAACAAATATGAAGTCATTTCCAAGTCCACCTTTACCTATGCAAAGTCGTATACTTCAAGGACCGATATGTTGAAGATGTATGCTGGCCATCAACCTCCGAAATTTTAACTGTTTGATGGAAAAGGCAATCCAAAGCAACATGTGGCGCACTTCATTGAGACATGCAACAATGCTGGGACTTATGTAGATTACCTCATCAAACAGTTTATCTGCTCATTAAAAGGAAATGCTTTTGATTAATACACGGACCTCGAAGTTAGATCTGTTGATAGCTGGGATCAACTAGAGCAACCATTCCTCAATAGATTTTATAGCACGAGACGTGTTGTGAGTATGATAGAACTCACAAGTACTCGGCAACGGAAGAGTGAACCAGTTATCAACTTTATTAATCGTTGGAGGAATGCAAGCCTCAACTGTAAAGACAAGCTTAGTGAAGCTTCTGGCATAGATATGTGCATCCAAGGTATGCATTGGGTATTGCGCTATATCTTGCAAGGTATCAAGCCTAGCACATTTGAAGAACTTGCAACTCGTGCCCATGACATGGAATTGAGCATGGCCTCCGCTGGAAATGAAAGGTTGCCCATCTATGAACCTCGCAAAGGGAACGACAAGCAAGAAGTTAGAAAATGGAACAAGTTTATACCAAGATCTGAAAACAAAGAAGATATGAATGTCAACACATCACCTATGAAGTTCACGACGAAGGTGAGAAAAAAGAAGAGTATGAAATCCAATTCGTTTCAAGATAAGCCAAGTGGAAAGTTAACTCTAAAAGAAATGCAAGATAAAGAGTACCCATTTCTAGATTCTGATGTGCCAGCTATTTTTGAAGAACTCCTCGAGTTAAATCTCATTAAGCTTTCGGAGATGAAGCGACCAAATGAAGCTGGGAAAATCGATGACTCAAATTACTACAAATATCATCGACTTGTGAGCCACCATCTGGAGAAGTGCTTTGTCTTCAAGGACAAAGTTATGGACTTGGCTCGTGAAAAGAAGATCGTTCTTGAAGATGAAAAATCAAGCACAAACCAAGTCTCTATCACATTTGGCTCATTCAGTCCAGATGAATTATGTAGTTTTAAAGAAAGTAAAGATGAATAACTACTGGAGAACTACAAAGTTGAAGACGGTCAACCTGAAGACAATGAAGGTTGGACGTTGGTGACTCGTCGTAGGCGCCACAAAAGGAGCCCACGAAAAGGATCAATGGAACAACCAACAAGGAAAATAATGGTGAAAAGGCCTAGGATATGGAATCCAGTTAAGCATGAAAAGAAAGCAAAAATGGAGGTGCATCACCCTCAAAATACACGACATCCGGTTACCTTGGAGGAGTTTTTACCAAGTTGGTTTCGCACAATGATTTCCCATGGGAGTATTGATGCCTCTCTTTGCCAGACTGACAAAGGGAAAGAAAAGAGTGATGACCTACCATTGGCACCATCTTCGGGAAAGCTTATCGAGTCCACTCCTCAAGAAGTTAATGTTTGTGAGGAAAAAATCACGTTCACAAATGACGATCTTCTGCTAAGTGACACTCCTCATAACCGCCCATTGTACCTGGTTGGCTATATGCGTGATGAAAGGGTAAATCAAATTTTCATTGATGGAGGATCCTCAGTGAACATTTTGCCAATTCGCACTGTGAAAAGAACTTGGTATTCCCATGAACGAACTCTCAGAAAGTCGTGTGATGATCCAAGGATTCAACCAAGGGGGGCAAAGAGCCATAGGCGCGATCAGGCTGGGAATCACCATTGAAGATATGCAATCAAGTGCATGGTTGCATGTGATCAATGTGAAGACTTCATACAATTTTTCGCTTGGAAGGCCTTGGATACATGAGAATAAAGTAGTTCCATCTACCTACCATCAATGTTTAAAATACTACGAGGGTGAAGTCGAGAAGAAGATAGTTGCTGATGATGAGCCATTCACCGAGGCAGAGTCACACTTTGCCGATGCAAAGTTCTACTTGAAGAACCGCATTGTGAAGGAGCTAAAATTTGATGATGGCATGAAAATCAAGAATGACGAGCCCATAACCAAAAAATCTGAGGTGACTATTGGTAAGGCCAAATCCGTTACTGAGGAGGTACAACCCAACGTGAATAAATATCATAGAGGGGATAGTGCATCTCATGGCAATAAAGTAAGTCCTAAGCTCCAATATGTCCCTAAAAGGAAGAAAGACGAGGGCGAATCATCTAATCTCCAAACCAACACGCTAAAGGAGTTAACTCTTCCGGTAAAATGAATTGAGCAGTAAAGTCACCCTCAAAGTCGCTTGCAGGGTTCGTAGTCCAAAATCGTTTGCAAAATGTGGCACTCCCTACAAAGCGAACAGATGAAGGTTTTGATCATAATGCTTACAAGCTATTTGCGAAAGCTGGATACAATCCCGATGAGCCGTCAAAGTTAGGGAAGCTCCTATCAGAAGCTGCAATGAGGCAACCACGTGAAGGTTTGGGATACAAGCAACCGTCACCAGTGTTCATCTCACTAAGGAGGGCGAGTAGCAATTATATCACTATAGAAGACGAATATGCCGCTTCTAACAAGCCTTCCGTCTTTGACAGACTTGGAAAATCAACTGTGAGAAATTCCGTATTTGAGAGGTTGGGTCCATTAAAGAAGGGGAATAAGTTTCAGAGAAATTATCGAAATACAAGAACACCTATTTCGCCCAAAATTCAGCAGGTCTCTAAATATTTCCAAAGTTTGGTTCCTTCTAGAATGAGGCGACAAACAAAAGTCATGGTTTCTTATGATGAAGTAATGAAAGTGAAGCCATACACTGTGGTGTACACTAAAGAACGTTATGACGACGAAAAAAGTGTGGTTTTTCGTATCATGTCATTGTACAAGGCGAGAACGGTGTTCCATCTTCAATGGAGGATAATGCAGAATTGGAGGATGTTTCACCATATTATCACATATCCTTCAATGATGGGGACCCTCGAGAAGACGAAAATGCAAAAGATGCTCCGCCGGAACTTGAAGAAGGGGTGAAGGCAACGATTGACGCCTTAAAAGAAGTTAACCTTAGCACTGATGAAGAACCAAGACCCACCTACCTAAGTGATTTATTAGAAGTTGATGAAGAAAGCACTTATATTGAGTTACTCAAGGAGTACATGGATGTCTTTGCTTGGAGCTACAAAGAGATGCCTGGCTTGGACCCTAAAGTGGCAGTCCATCACCTTGCGGTCAAGAATGGCGCTCTTCCGTTTAAGCAAGCTCAAAGGCGCTTTAGGCCAGACTTGGTTCCCATGATTGAAACCAAAGTTAACAAACTCATTGAAGCTGGATTTATTCGGGAAGTTAAATACCCAACATGGGTTTCAAGTATTGTCCCTGTAAGGAATAAGAATGGCCAGATTCGAGTATGTGTTGACTTCAGGGATCTCAACAATGCGTGTCCCAAAGATGAATTCCCGCTTCCTATTCCAGAGCTGACGATCGATGCTACTACTGGTTACGAGGCAATGTCTTTCATGGACGGTTCGTCGGGCTATAACCAAATTCGCATGGCACCAAAAGATGAAGAGCTTATTTCATTCCGTACCCTAAAGGGTATTTATTGCTACAAGGTAATGCATTTTGGCTTGAAGAACGCTCATGCTACTTACCAAAGGGCTATGCAGAATATTTTCGATGATCTTCTCCACAAGAATGTCGAATGCTATGTTGACGACTTGGTGGTAAAATCAAGAGAGAAGGGCGACCACTTGAAAGACTTGAGAATGGTATTTGATTTGCTCTGGAGGTACTAACTTAGGATGAACCCATTGAAATGTGCCTTTGGAGTTACTTCTGGAAAGTTCTTTGGTTTCATTGTCCGGCATCAAGGGATCGAAATTGATCAAGCCAAGGTAGATGAAATTTTGAAAATGCTTGAGCCTCGGGATATTCATGAATTAAAAAGTTTGCAGGAAATCTAGAATACCTTAGGAGATTCATCTCAAACCTAGCTGGGAGGTGCCAACCATTCAGTCGCCTCATGAAGAAGGGCGTTCCTTTCAAGTGGGACCAAGCTTGTAGCAATGCCTTTGAAAGTATCAAAATATACTTGATGAAGCCGCTAGTTTTATCATCCCCTATCCTTGGAAAACCGTTGATATTATACATTTCAGCACAAGAAAGGTCTATTGGAGCGCTGTTGGCCCAAGAAAATAGTGAGGGGAAAGAAAACTCTCTTTACTACTTGAGCAGGATGATGACACCAAACGAGCTGAATTATTCACCAATCGAAAAGTTATGTTTGGTGCTAGTCTTCTCAATTCAAAATTTGAAGCACTACTTTCAAGCTCATGTCGTTTGTTTGGTTTCTAGAGAAAATCCCATCAAGTTCGTGATGTCAAAACCTGTCCTTAGTGATCGACTAGCAAGGTGGTACCTCCAGTTTCAACAATTTGAAATCGTGTACATCTCTCAAAAGGCTATAAAAAGACAAGCGTTAGCGGACTTCTTGGCATATCACCCTATACCTGATGATTGGGAGCTAACTGACGAACTACTTGATGAAGACGCAATGGTCATTGAAGTTCAGCCTCCATGGAAGATGTACTTTGATGGTGCTGTGCATCATGGTAGAGTTGGTGCTGGCATAGTATTTGTCACTCCCCGAGGTGAAGTCTTGCCCTACTCCTTCACCTTGACACAACTTTGTTCCAACAATGTTGCTGAGTATCAAGCATTAATGCTTGGGCTTGAAATGGCCATTGATATGAAGCAATTGAAATTGCAAGTCTTGGTGACTCCCAGTTAGTGGTCAATCAACTTTTGGGTAGTTACGAGGTTAGGAAGCCTGAAATACGCCCATATCACGATTACGCTAAAAAGTTAATAGGATGGCTCGGTGATGTGACTATTCAGCATGTGCCGAGGAAAGAAAATTATAAGGATGCTGCTTTAGCTGCCCTAGCTTCATCATTAGCCCTGCCTGATCAAGCGCAAGTTACCGTCTGCCAAAATGGGTAGTATTGTTGCCCAATGAGGCTGAAGGTGAAGAAAATGAACTCAAGCATATTGTCGTTGTTTCTGAAATTGAGAAAGAAGAATGGAGACAACCCATTATTGACTACTTATGCTATGGGATACTTCTAGAAAATCTGAGGAGAAGGACTGAAATCCGTCGTCGTGCACCTCGCTTCCTTTACTACAAAGATAGTCTATACAAAAGGTCGTTGGAGGGAGTACTATTGCGATGCTTAGGGGAAGAAGAAGTACTCCAAGCTTTGTAAGAAGCACATTCTGCGGTATGTGGGTCACACCAGTCAGGACCAAAGCTCCACTTTCATATAAAAAGGATGGGATATTATTGGCCGACGATGGCAGAAGATTGCATGGACTACGCTCGAAGATGCAAGGCTTGTCAATTCCATGTGAATTTTATTCACCAACCTCCTGAAGTGTTGCACCCGACTGTAGCATCCTGGCCGTTTGATGCTTGGGGATTTGATGTTGTTAGACCACTGCCAAAGTCCTCTGGTGGGCACCTATACATCTTGGCTGCAACTGACTACTTCTCAAAATGGGCTGAAGTTATTGCTCTTAAGGAGGTAAAGAATGAAAATGTTGCAAGTTTCATCCGAGTAAACATAATATATCGCTTTGGCATTCCTCGTTACATAATAATGGATAACGAAAGCCATTCGATAATATGTTGGTGAACAAGGTTTGTAATATCTTTGGGTTCAAGCAACGTAACTCTTCGATGTACAACGCTGCAACCAACGGTCTAGCTGACGCATTCAACAAAACTCTATGCAACTTGCTAAAGAAAGTCGTCTCCATGTCCAAACGAAATTGGAATGACCGTTTGGAAGAAGCTCTATGGGCATATAGGAAACTCACCACACGCCAACACAAGCGACTCCGTATTCACTCGTTTATGGAGTCGAAGCCGTCTTGCCACTTGAGCGTCAAATACCTTCATTACGACTGGCTATTCAAGAAGGGATCACTTATGAAGAAAACGCTCGACTTTGATTAGAAGAGTTAGAGGCTCTTGATGAGAGAAGGTTGGAAGCTCAACAGAGTCTGGAATGTTATCAAGCTTGATTGCCTCGCGCCTTCAATAAAAGAGTTCGCCCGAGGTCCTTTCAAGTAGGAGATCAAGTCCTTGCCATACGAAGACCCATTATTACTTCCCATAAACTTGTAGGGAAGTTCACTTCAAAATGGGATGGGTCGTATGTCATACAAGAAGCTTACACAAGTGGCACTTACAAGCTGGTTGATACAGATGGAATAAGAATCGTCCTTATCAATGGCACGTTTTTGAAGAAGTATTATCCTTGAAGTTGCAATGCTCCTTGATGCATAAGCCTAAATTGCATGTTCCTATACTCCTGGCCCGCATGAGTCAAAAATGTGTACGGCCCACACACAAAAAAAGTCCGCTAGGTTGAAAACCTCAAAAGAGGCGGCCTAGGCAAAATTTAGGACATAAAAAAATAAAATAAAAAGTCCGCTAGGTTGAAACCTCGAAAGAAGCGGCCTAGGAAAAAGTTAGGACATAAAAAAAAATTCTACCCGTTCTGAACTACGGTATGACTTGATCCTCTTTACCGAGGTACGTAGGCAGCTTAGAGTTTTATTATGAGTTCAGTCGCATGAGTCCAAAAGATACATAGTGCCCCAATCGTTGTTCGAATGAAGTACGATGAAATGTAATCCATTCAATCGGCACTTGAAAATCGAGCTGAGATACCACTCTTCTGTTAAAATTTGGATTCCATTCGATTTAAGGGGGCAAGCTGCTATGGTAAATTGGTGTCTTCAATAAAATAATTAATCTCTTTTAGGAGGTCACCAAGAATTTTCATTGAACTCCGGGGATTTGCTATGCCTTCATGTTCGCCAAACCTTCAAGTTTTTTTTGGCGAGCCTTCACGATGTTTCAAATTCAGTGAGACTTGAAGCCAAGATATGTGGTGAGAATGAAGCTCTTGAATTTCAATATTTGGTAATTAAAAAAGTCTTGTGATCTCGAGGCTTCCACATCAAGATACAAAATTTTGGTGAAGTCGCACTAATTTGGAATTGTCGGCATATCAGGAACCAAAGTTGACTTCAAAATATTATATGAAACTATCCTTAAAGTATTAAATTCTTTATTTTGGATATGTTATAGATTTGGAAGTTAAGTTTCCAATGGATCAAACGGTTTGTGATTTCGACGTCCCTACATCAAGATATAATTTTTTTGGTAAAACTGCATAAATTTGAAACTATCAATATGTCGGAATTTAAAGTTAGATTCAAAATAATATCTGGAACGATTCCCAAAGTTTTTTATTCCAAATTTTGTATATATCTTATATTTTGAAGTCTAGTTTTCACTAAATTAAACGGTTCATAATTTTGACTTTTCTACACCAAGATATATTTTTTGGTGAGACTGCGCAGATCTAAAATTTTCTACGTAGTGGAATCTAAAGTTGGTTTCAAAATATTATCTGGGCCGATTCTGAAGGTGTTTGATTTTAAGTTTTGGGTATGTTTTATATATTGAGGTCTAATTTTTTAGAATTCAAACGGTTCATTATTTGGACTCTCCCACGACAAGATATGAGTCTTTCGTTACAAGCGCGTAAAGCTGAAAATTATGCGACTAAGATAATATCGAACAATGTAAAGCAAAAGAGAAGCTGGAATATTTAAGCCCTCGAAGTCTCCAAGTTGAAGTCTTCAAGTCCTTCGGTCTTCAAGTTAAAATCTCCAAGTTGAAATCTTCAAGCCCGTTGGTCTTCAAGTTCGTCACTCTTCAAGTTGAAATATTTAAGCCCTCCAACTCTCCAAGTTGAAGTCTTTGAGTTCGTCGGTCTTCAAGTTTCAATCTTCAAATTCGCCGGTCTTAAAGTTGAAATATTTAAGCCCTCCAAGTCTACAAGTCTGTCGGTCGTCAAGTTTCAGTCTTCAAATTCGCCGATCTTAAAGTCTATTTGTTTAAGCCCTCCAAATCTTCGAGTTGAAGTCTGCAAAGTCTGCCAAATCTTCAAAGTTTTCCAAGTGTTCAAGTCGATGTCATCAATTCGATGTCGTCTTCGAGTTGAAGCTTTATAATTTTCCAATATTAAGGTGGACATATGAGTCCCTTTGCACCTTAAGTTGGCCTCTTCGTGGGTTTGCCCTTAAAAGGAACTATAACTTTCCAATCTTAAGGTGGACATATGAGTCCCTTTGCACCTTAACTTGGCCTGTCTGATAGCGGGTCAATTTGAGAGTAATCTCTCTGGTACTCGGGCCACATTGAGAGTAATCTCTCCGGTAGTCGGAGCATTTTGAGAGTAATCTCTCTGGTAGTCGATCCACATTGAGAGTAACCTCTCCGATAGTCAGGTCATTTTGAGAGTAATCTGTCCGGTAGTCAGGCCACATTGAGAGTAATCTCTCCGGTAGTCGGGTCACATTGAGAGTAATCTCTCCGGTAGTCGGGCCATTTTGAGAGTAATCTCTCCGGTAGTCGAGCCACATTGAGAGTAATATCTCCGGTAGTCGGGTCACATTGAGAGTGATATCTCGGATAGTCGAGCCATTTTGAGAGTAATCTCTCCGGTAGTCGGGCCACATTGAGAATAATCTCTCCGGTAGTAGGGCCATTTTGAGAGTAATTTCTCCGGTAGTCGAGCCACATTGAGAGTAACCTCTCCGATAGTCGGGTCATTTTGAGAGTAATCTCTCCGGTAGTCGGGCCACATTGAGAGTAATCTCTCCGGTAGTCGGACCATTTTGAGAGTAATCTCTCCGGTAGTCAGACCATTTTGAGAGTAATCTATCCGGTAATCGAGCCACATTGAGAGTAATATCTCCAGTAGTCGGGCCATATTGAGTGTGATCTCTCGGATATTCGAGCCACATTTAGAGTAACCTCTCCGATAGTTGGGCCATGAGAGTAATCTCTCCAATATTCGGGCAAGGATAAGTATTCATCCCTTCACACCTAAAATTGCATTCTTCATACATGAAGGAATCTACTCACTTTCTTGACCTACAAAAAAAAAAGACAACAAAAGAAGAAGAGCACATGAAAAGAAGAAGAAATTACCTTCGCGTCAATGCTTCCAAGTCGTTAAAAGTTGACTCAAAGTGATTTGCAAACGCTGAAAGTGATGCTAATGGAATAAAGAGTGTACCGTATTTATAGATTTTTCAAAAGGCATTGTAAAAATATTGGATCAATGTGGGATCAACTGACTTAACTTTTTCGTGCCCAAGTTAAAATTGGTATCGTAGTTCAATTCCTGGTTGGATTCTAACATACTAATTTTGCGGCAGCAAGGGAGTCGAAGTCGTCAAAGTAATGTATACATATGAAATTATTGGATAAGATTTTGCCAGGTTTCATAAGGTTTCACATTAGAGTAGTTAATGTGTATGTTGAATTGGCATAATGCACAACGAGGATTCAATAGAAAAGGAAGTAATCTGAAAAGGGTATGACATTGGTTTTAGTGCCTAAATAAGGCTATTTGTTGAATTAGTTTATTCAAAGTTAAGAGACTACTTTAAAAGCAATATGCATATTGCATTGTCTAGTAGTTCTGAAGCTCTGAGACAATTCAATTATGTGAAAATTGATGTTTTGTTTTTTAAGCTACCATCCGAAGGACATGTGTCTAAATTAAGTCGTACTTCAAACCTGGTGTTGAGGTTTGTCAAAATTATTTACACCTTAAACAAGTCTTGAAGTAGGGGCATTTGTAGGCATATAAATTTTATTAAAATTAAATTAACAAAATAATTTGAATTATATTTTAAATTCAAGATATATTAGTCCAAACAAAATACTACAGGCTAATATAACTGAATTAATCATATAAGTCCAGTATATATGGATTAAATAAATAAGTCTTAATCCATTTGGCTAGCCCATTTAATTGGGCTAAAGTGATGAGCCCACTTCATTAAGCCCAAGATGACATATTCCTAAAGGCCCAGTTTTGTGCCACGTGTAAAATGATGTGGCACGCCAAGTCAAACGGAGGAGCCAATAGGATCATGCCATGTGTCAAAATGACAAGGCATGCCAAGCCACAGTAAAAGACTAATGAAATCGCGTCACATATGCAAGTGACATGTTCTGGCCAATCAAATGCGATCATATCACACTTCAGTTTGATTGGTCGGAAAGAGTTTGTTCTTATCACAACTCCTCCCTTCCACAACTATAAACAGGGGTCTTCATAACTCATAAAAGACACCAGAAGTTATAACAAGAAGCAAGAGAGAGCTCGTGGATCAAATGCCACAAATTTCTTTACAAGTTTCAAGCTTCAAACAACCAAGTTTAAGTTCAAGTTCAAGAACAAAGAACAAATCAAGTTCAAGCTCAAGAACGAATTCAAGTATTCAAGATCAAGAACAAAATCAAATCAAATACAAGGCGTTCAAGATCAAGGCTACTTGTTCGTGATAAAATTCGTGGCAACAATCAAAGTGTTCACGACGGATAAATTAAATTAAAATTCAAGATCAAGCTCAAAGGCCCTTGAATTTATATTGAAAAGAAGAATCAGAAGATTCATAGAGATTGTACACTCATATTGTTTGAAATCAAATACTACTATTTTTGCGATATTTTCGGTCTTGGTTTTATTTTCTCGACGCAAATTTATTGTCTACATTGTGTTTGCACATGAATATAATTTGGAGCAATTTTTTAATTTTTGTAAGTGCTTTGAAGTAAAAAATAACTTTTTGGAGTTTTCCAAATTCCGAAATCAGAAATTTTACTTCGAGTGAAATTTGAAATATTTATGACCAAACATTGATTTCGAAAAAAAAAATTCCGAAAAAAGTGAAAAGTAACGGAAAAATGACACTGTATAGCCGCTATAAAAATAATGGCCGAATAAATAAATAAATTTGTATATTTTTCGTATATATATACCCATATGTTATATACAAAAATTATATAAGTTTTATATACTTTTTTAGCTACTAAATATAAATAGTTTTTGATACGGGTTAAAAGTGATAATACCTCTAAAAATTTCACGGACAAACGGCCCTTAATAATCCCAATTAAAGAAGCAAATGATTGCATAAAAAAACTTGCTTTTTTCCCCTTAATTTAATGATGTTTGGTGTTATCTATCCCTGGTATTTCTCCCTCTATTTTCTCACTCTTCTTGCCACGTAATCCTCTCTTTATTTCTCTTTTGGTTTCTTTTTTGAAATGAAATTACTTTAGCAGCTGACACCTTAGCTATTTCTCTCAGTATTTCTTTTTTATCAAACTCTTTCAAAAATAAGTGGATCTCACTGTTCTTGATTTCTTTCTTCACTAAACACAATTGGGTTTCTTAAAAAAATAATCTTTTATTGTTCACTTAAATAATTTATTTTCTCTTAAAGTTTCAATTTTTGCATTTCCATCTTTGTTTTATGGGTTTAAAGTTCAAGTCTTGGATTTTGTGTAATCCTCATATTTTGTGTTTCTCAAGGATTTAATCTTTTTTTGTTCATTTACCAAATAAATAAATAAAGTTAAGATTTTTTTGGAATTCCCATTTCATTTTCTACTTTTTTTTTATGGTTCTTAAAGTTGTATTCTTGGATTTTGTATAATCCATAATTAGGGGTTGGAGTTAAATTTTAAAAGGTTTGATCTTGTTAATTTATGTGACTTATTTTCTGGGGTTGTTTCTGTATACTGGGGTTTTAAGCTTATTTTCAGCTTTTTTATTAGTCAAATTCAATTGGATTCTGTTAGTTCTTCATTTGTTTATTTGAGTTTTTCTTTTAAGAAATTGAGTAGTGGGACCACTTGGTCCAAGACTCTGTGGCTGCTTCTCCAGCTTTCTTTATTCAGGTATCATTTAATGCTAATTTTTGTGTGATAAAATTTTAGTTTGAGCTTGTTGTGTTTACTGGTTTTCTTAGATTTTATGTTAGAACTGTTAATTGCTCAGCATACCCTATTTGAGTATTTTTGTATTTGTTGAATCAGTTTACACTAGCATGATTTAATTGGTTTCTACATAATGAAATTCATAGATTATATATTCTTTTTGGGGGGTGGGGCGGGGGGTGGGGTGTGTGTGAATGGTTGCTTATTGGTGTCAAACTGTTAGTAAAGTCTAGCATGATTTGGTTTCTACATTATGAAATATTCATATTCATAGTTTTTTTTTTTTTTTGTG
>ML396822.1:52964-66395 GCA_005239525.1 Nicotiana knightiana | reverse complement strand
AACATTCCCCCCCCCCCAAACGCCCACGTGTAAGCCGAATTTTGGAGTTCAAACGTGGACTTGATATGCACTTACGAGAGTGAGCGCGCTTACCATGTTGATGTGCGAACCATTTCATGCAAAAACTTAAGTTTTTAAGAGGAGATACTTTTATTTATTTAACTATGTCTTCACAATTAATCCTTCACAAGGTAGGGGTAAGGTCTGTGTAAACACTATCCACTTGGGAGATTACATTGGGTTCGTTATTGTTGTTGCTGATGTTTTCACAATTATTATTAGCTATAGCAACTGACGTTTCAACTTTCACTGCCAATGTGGCCCTCCTTGTCAACACACATGTGATTCATCCCACAAACATTTACACCACACCACAATAAGAGTATAAACATATATTGGTACAATCATTCATATATATATATATATATATATATATATATGTGTGTGTGTGTGTGTTTATAAGGACAATAAAAATTGAACAAGAAGATAAAAACATGAACAGAAAATTAGAATAAAACCAACTTATCTTGTTGGATATTGTTAAATGAATGTTTTATATGTCTAAGAGAAACACAGAGAGCACTAGAGCACAACATGCATCTCATTGTTACTGATTAGTGTAGTACCCATATCACGGTTTTTGCCCCAATCTGCTCCTTTCTCTTCTAGTCCTTGTTTTTCATCCTTTAATCAGTCATGTAGAGCTTCGAAACAACAGACGATAATGCAGCTCAATTAAATTAGGAAATACAATGGAAATATAGAGTTTTTTTATTTTTTAATTGAATTATGCAAATAGGTCGATATGGAAAATGAAACTTCCCACCTTGGAATAGAAAAACCTTGGTATGGAAGTACTGAATGAACGCAATGCTCACATTTTCCCTCTAGACCTAACTGCTATCGAAGATCCCTCTATAAATAGTCCGAATAATGTTGTATATATGCAGGCTCCATAATGTTGTACATAAGCAGGCTCCGTAAGATCCAGTACAAGTGAACTAGATAAAATGGAATTAATCCAAATTATAGAGCCACGACACAATAAACCCGAACGAACAAAATGTTGAATTGAATCATACCAGTCTTCCAAGAGCTCTGATCGGACCGGTATATCAAAAGAAGCATCCAACATGCTGCTTAAACATTAAGATAAGGTTGTATTCCAATTTTATAACTAAGCGGAGCTTGTCGTATAATATTTAAAGGAAGAAAAAGAAGTTTCAAATCTAATAAAGTTCTATTAGCCTTACAGCTCTTCCCTTTCCAACCCCATAATGTCTTCATATCAGAACTAAATATGCACTGTTCCTCAAATTCTGCCCATCACCCACATTTCGGCTATTCATATCCAGTAAAATCATACTGTTACTTATCAAGATAATTGCAATTTCCTCTCAGATAGAGAAAAGCAAAAACAAAGTCATACTGTTATATATCAAGATAACTGCAATTTCCTCTCAGATAGAGAAGAGCAAAAACAAACAAACGTGCTCAGCTTTACTTACAACAGAAAGTCTGCAGACATTATCAGTGTCCACCATGAAATTACAGAAATGAATGTAAATACTTAAACACAAATTTTCAGACTTTAAAAATATTCAATCAAATTCCGCATATGGAAGCTTGCCAAAGCATAGCCGGTTCTGAAGCTCGCTATAAAAAGGAGAGTTACAGTAGATAGACAATCAACATAAAATTATCTAACTATAATTAGTCCTCTTAATACTGAACCCTGAATAAAGCCGAATGAAACATAATTATAGCCTATCCCAACTAATTTCTCATGCAACTTCACATAACGCATAATTTGATCATTTTGGTTAGATGCTAGAAGGATATAGGCGTACTTACTACTTACTGATGGAACAAAATTCCAACTAACACAAGTTGAATTAAAACTTTCCACAACACTTATAAATAGTACTTGCAACCGCACAAATTTCAGTCTTCTGCATAAATCAATAGAATGACACATGTAAACTCAACAATAACGCGTGAAAACTTGTTCACTGCTTAAAGCAGTAACTAAATAAGTTAAAGAAATCACAAACACGCTGCCAAGTTTTCTTCTTTCTTTATGTTCAAACTAGCTTATACACACCTCGACTATTCCACCGGGTAGCTATCTCCCACCGGCACAAATATCGGGTAACTGTGCCTATCAAGGCTTAGGCAGATGAATCAGCTAGTAGCGCTTTTTGCAACTACAAATTTATAATAACACGCTCTCCCTCAAACTAAAAATAAATTGTACGAGTTGAAGTGGGAATTAATACTTTCCGGAATGCTCATAAATAGCAGTTGCGACAGCAATCTCTGACATAAACCAATAGAACGAAACAACTAAGTCAGAAATAAAACATGAAAGCTTCAAATTCACTATCCAAATCACATAAGAAAAGACAAATTGCTTCAAATTTTGAACATTGCACCGAGGTTCGCCTTCGAATTAAAACTAAACTATGGGAATTAGAGAAAATTACCACATGCTGCCGCGGTATTTCAATGTATAAGGCCCGCTCTCAAGTGACCGATCAAAATGACTATGAACCTTATGCTTCCCTTTACCACTCTGATCAACAAGCGTCAACTCAAACAAAGCCCTAACATCCGTTCCTTCACTTGCAAGCGCAATAAAAACCGACACGTACGTCGAAGTATCCTCAGGATTTTTCCCATCCGGATAGAAGTAAATCGCCCACTGATGACCGCCGACGGTGAAATTATCACTCGCGATGTGTTTTCCCACTCCCATTCCTTTCGCCAACGAATACCCCTGGATCACGAACCGGTGCGAACCGTTTACAGTTTCCGTCACGGATCGGGAGCTCGTCGGCCGGTTCAATGGACTCGTATCGGAGACGTGAGTGATTATTGGCTGCTCCGACATTGTGTGAATTGGGGATTTTTTGGGGTTCTAGGGTTTGTGAAAGGGGCAATTCATGGGAGGGAAAAGGGAGAGGAGTTGGAGGGAATAAATCGGAATTGTGAGGGTAAAATTTGGGAAGATTGTGAAGAAATTTTGTTAGGGTTTTTGAATTTTTGTTTCGGGTTCTGTAAAGAGATTGAAGATAGTAATTGGGGGAAAGAGAAGGGTCGGAAATATTCGAATTAATTATTGGGTGACGTTGGGTTTTTTTCTTTTGTCTTTTTAGGAAACTATGTGTTACTTCATGATTTCATCCCTCCGTGTTTAATACTAAAACTAGTAAGGGATTATTTAGTACGTACACTAAATTATTTCGAGATTATATTTCTGGAATTATAATTTTTTGGATTAAGTTTTATATTTGGGGGATAAGATAAAATAATCTCAAGTTTGATGGGAAAATATGAGATATCTAGAATTAAGTCTGTAATTAAATTTATATTACGTTTGGTTGATGATGTAAATTTATCTTTGGATAAATTCATATCGTCAACTAAACACAGTATAAATTTAATCTCACATCTTATTTCACCTTATCCTGCATACCAATCGGCCTTAAAGGTTATAGTAGAGTGATAAATACTCTTTTATGTCTAGTTCGAAAATTTAAGTATTGAGTATGAATTCATTTGTTAGAGAGCATTGTGTCCCCCAACGTGAGACTTTTAGATGTATAAAACTATCATACATCTGACAGAAAACAAAAAGAAATACTAATACAATAACAACAACAACATACTCAGTATTATCCTACTCGTGCGTTTTGGGAAGGATAGTGTGTATGTAGACCTTACAACTACCTTGTGAGAATAGAGATGTTGTTTCCAATAGACTATCGACTCAGGAAAGCATAAGCATCACGTTAATAAAAATATAGACAAGAAGGGACAACACCAAAAAGCGATATAAAGGCAGAATAAAAATAACAAGATAGTAAGGTGATCAACAATGAAATTAAATAACGGTTAGTCATAAAAACCTACTACCAACGGAAAGCGAGCATGCGTGCCAATACTACTATTATGAATACTCCAAACTACCTACTCTACTACCCCAATCATCGGTCTTTATACCTTCTTATCAAGGGTCATGTCTTTGGTCAGTTGAAGTTGCATCATGTCTTGCCTAATCACCTCTCCCCAACTCTTTTTTGGCCTACCTCTACCTCTATGTAGGCTCTCAAATGTCAACCTCTCGTACCTCCTCACCGGGGTGTCTGTGCTCGTCCTCGTCACATGACCAAATCACCTAACCCGCGCTTTGCGCGTCTTGTCCTCAATAGGGGTCACATCCGCCTTGTCGTGAATAACCTCATTTCTTATCATATCTAACCTGGTGTACCCACTCATCCATCTCAACATCCTCGTCTCTGCTACCTTCATCTTCTGGACATGAGTGATCTCGACTGGCCAACACTAGCCCCATACAACATCGTCGGTTTGACCACACTCTGTAGAATTTATCTTTAAATTTCGGTGGCACCTTTTTGTCATACAAAACACCGGAAGCGAGTCTCCGTTTTATCCATCTCGCCCCAATACGATATGTGACATCTTCACCAATATCCACATCCCCTGAATAATAGACCCAAGGTACTTAACATTTCCTCTCTTGGTGATGAACTGCGAGTCCAGTCCCACCTCCCCTTCCCCCCTTGAGTCTCACTACTTACACTCCAATTATTTTGTCTTGGTCGTGCTCAACTTGAAACCTTTAGACTCCAGGGTCTGACTTCATACCTCTAGTTGCGCATTCACACCACCTCATGTCTCGTCAATAAATACACTATCATCTGCAAATAGCATGCACCGCGGCACCTCCCCTTGGTTGTGGCGCGTCAGTACGTCCATCACTATGGAAAACAAAAAACAACTGAGTGCCGACCTTTGATGCAACCCCATCATAACCGAAAAATGGTCTGAGTCCCCACCCACCATCCTCACTAGGGTATTTGCTCCATTATACATGTCCTTAATCACCCTAACGTAGGCAACAGGTACACCTCTATCCTCCAAACATCTCCACAAAACCTCCATCGGAACTTTATCGTACGCATTTTCTAAGTCGATGAACACCATATGCAAGTCCTTCTTCCTCTCCCTATATTGCTCTATCAATATCCTAATAAGGTGGATGGCTTATGTAGTCGAACTCTCGGCATGAACCCGAATTGGTTCTCGGAAATAGACACACTCCTACTCACCCTTAGATTTGCCACTCTCTCCGAGACTTTCACAGTATGGCTAAGCAGCTTGATACCCCAATAATTATTTAAATTTTAGATATTACCCTTGTTCTTGTATACAATAACCATCATGCTCTACCTCTACTCTCCGAGCATCTTATTCTCTCTAAGAATGACATTAAATAACCTTGTGATCCACTCCAAGCATGCCTTGCCCTCACTCTTCCAAAACTCAACCAGGATTTTGTAACAACCCGACTTGTCATTTTGAGAATTTGCATCCCGTTCAGCGCTTAAGGTCTTGAGTAACTTTACTTCATGTATTATGGCTTGTACACGTGGTCGAAATTGAATTTCGGGAAGTTCGGAGTTAATTCGAAAGGAAAATTCTCAATTCGGAAGCTCTAAGTCAGAAGAGCTGACCAAGGTCTGAATTTTAAGTAAACGACCCCGGAATCGGGATTTGAAGGTTCCAATAGGTTTGTATGATGATTTTGGACTTTAAGATATGCTCGGGTTGAGTATCAGGTGGTCCGGGAGCATTTCGGTACTGTCATGACCCCGACTTCCCACCTTCGGGACCGTGATGGCGCCTAACATTTCACTTGCTAAGCAAGCCAACGCTAGAGGATCTTTAAGCCAATTTTAATCAATTTCAATAAGTAAAATCAATTAAGCTGAAATAAAGTTAAAACCGGTGCGGGGTAACATAAGAATCCAATAATATCTAAGTACAACCCGGATCTGGAGTCACAATTCACGTGCTTCTAGAATCTCTACAAACAGGGTTTGAAATAAATACAAATGTTTTGAATGAAAGGAACAATAAAGCAGGGGAAGTGAAAAGGGACTTCAAGGTGTGTGGACGCCAGCAGATCTACCTCGAGTCTCCAAAAGCAAATCTGAGCTGAAACGCCTCACGGACAACTGGGACCAGTACTAAAATTTGTACAAGAAGTGCAGAGTATAGTATGATTACAACCGACCCAATGTACTCCATAAGTGTCGAGCCTAACCTCGACGAGGTAGTGACGGAGCTAAGACAAGACACCCACGTAAAATAAACATGTACATATAACAATATATGTACAACATAACAACAAATAAAAGCTAAACGTGTGATTTTGGGAGGGGGCATGCGAAAGAGGTACAAGATACGATAAATACCACAGGGAATGATAACATAAACAGTCAATAAGACTTTAACCGGCAAAACAAATAAACATAATGAACAAAATTGCACGGCATCACCCTTCATGCTTTTACTCTCAACATCACTATGAAACAATAATAACAGCTCGGCATCACCCTTCGTACTTTTACTCTCACTTTCATCATAAATCAATAGATACGGCACGACATCACCCTTCATGCATTAACACTCTCTCTTACCATGTAAAAGTGAACGTATAACAAAAGAGATAAAATAAGCAAGAACATGCCTCACATCAACAATGTCTCCACAACACCAACCTCAACTTCAGAAAACAATACTCAATTATCTCAAATAGCCCATAAGTGCGAAAAGAACGATCAATTTAGTAATTCACTAGTCTAAGCGTTGATATTATGATCAAAGAATGAAATAAATTACAAGAAAAAAAGTCCTATCCGCATGATTTGACCCAACAATAACGCATAAGTACTCGTCACCTCATATATACGTTGTACCCAACATCTAAACATGTAGCAAATAGTCAAACAAGTCCTAATCCCTCAAGTCAAGGTTAACCACAACACTTACCTTGCTCCAAATACCAACTCAAAGCCCTGCCTTTTGAACAAGCCTCTAAAGCAACCAAATCTAACAAATTATCAACCAAACGATTCAAAATAATCCCTAGGAACTACCTACGAATGAAAAAGGTTCAATTTAGGTCATTATTAAAAAAGTCAACAAAAGTCAATCCCGGGCTCGCTTGGTCCAAACCCGAAATTCGGACCAAAACCCATTTAGCCATTCACCCCCGAGCCCGGTTATGTAATTTATTTCGAAATCCGACCTTAATTTGACGTCTAAATTCAAATTTTACAAAAATCTCTAGTTCTTCCCAAATCCCCCAATTTCCACCATGAAAAATTCTAGATTTTAGGTTGAAATCTTATGAAATGTAATGAAAAATTGAAAGAAAGTAGGTTAGAATCACTTACTAGTGAATTGGGGAAGAATGGCCCTTGGGAAAATCGCAGTTCTCTAGGTTTGAAAATTTTAAAGAATGAAATAATTCCTGTCTAACTCACCCTTTACCTAGTTGCACGTAAGAGGTCGCAGTTGGGAACTCCTCTTAGATTCCCAGTGATCGTAATTGTGATAAAATTGTCACAAATGCGAACCCTGATGCCCTCGCAAATGCAGACCACTCTTCGCAAATGTGAAGATCCTTAAAACGGTGTTGAGTCGCAACTGCAACTCTGCCTTCGCAAAAGCGGAAATGCCAAGATGTCAATTGTGAACTTTTCCGCGCAAATTCGAGGACCCCCCAACCATGCCCAGGATCGCAAATGCGAATGATCGTTCAAAAATGCGAGGCTCACAAATGTGAATGATCGTTCGCAAATGCGAGATCTGCAACAAACACTAGAAACTACATGCATCAACTATGATTCTAAGTTCAATTTCACTCTGTAGCCTATCTGAAACTCACTCGAGCCCTCGAGGCTCCAAACCAAATATGCACACAAGTATAAAAGCATTATACTAACTTGTTCGCATGATCAAATCGCCAAAATAACACCTAGAACTATGAATCGAACACAAAAAATCAAATGAAATTTTCAATAAACTTTAGAACATCTATTTTAACAACCGGACTTCCGAATTACGTCGAACCAACTCCGTTTCTCACCAAATTTGACAGACAAGTTAGAAATATAGTAATGAACCTATACCGAGTTCCAAAAGCAAAATACGGACCCGGTATCAACTAAGTCAAACATTGGTCAAACCTTGTAAGTCATTAAGCATTTAAACTTCAACTTTTCAACAAAATACGAAAACTCGAGCTAGTGACCTCAGAATTCAATTATGGACATACTCCCAAGTGCCAAATAACGATACGGATCCACCGGGACCGTCAAAATAAGGATCGGAGTCTGTTTTCTCAAAACGTTGACCGAAGTCAACTCAAATAGATTTTAAAAGCAGAAACTCATATTTTATCAATTTTTAACATATAAGCTTTCCGAAAAAATACACAGACTGTGCCCACAAATCGAGGAAGGCTAAAATGAGATATTAGAGGCTTCGAAACACTGATTTAAGGTTTAAATCTCTAAATGACCTACTGGGTCATCACATGTGCTTATTATGGATTGTTGGCATTTTGAAAGTTTAAGAATTTTTTAAGTTTGATTTGAAGTGAATTTTGGTGTTATCGATATCCGTTTGAGATTCTGAGCCTTGGAAGAAGTTTGTATTGTGATTTGTGACTTGTACGCAAAATTTAGCTTCATTCTGAAATGTTTACGTGTAATTCGAACGTGTTCGACGAAAGATGAAAGTTTGAAAGTCAAGAGAGTTTAAGAAATTGAGTTTGGTCCTTAATTCTTGTTTTCAATGTTGTAATGTGTGTTCTGAGCCTTCGGACAAGTTTACATAGGGTATATAAACTTGTTAGAATGATTAAACGGTATTCCTCAGAGCTCGGATAAGTTTTTGGGTGGTTTCGGACCACTTTTAGGCCTTTTGGAACTACTGATAACTGGTGTTAGAGGTGTGCTATGTGATCGTGGAGGTCTGGGCCGTGATCCTGAACAGTAAAGTGCAATCCAGGTCTTGTGAATCATGAACACGGAATGAAGAGTCACGATCGCGTAGAAGGAAATCCTGATGCACTAACCCAACTTTGAAAGCTTATATATTGCAACCTTTGAGGAAATTGGAGATGATCCAAAATCAAAAGTTGTAGCTCTTTGTGTCTGATTTTTAAAAAATTAACCCGTTTGTCATTTGGATTTGTGTATAAAATGTTATGGTGGACACACTGCTCTAGAAAGAGTTTGGAAATTGTCGTTGAAGAATTTGTTCATCATGATTTGGAAGCTTATATCTTGCAATCTATAAGCAACTTTGGAGATGACCTAAAAATAAAAGTTGTAGTCCTTTGTGCCTAGTTTTCAGAAAATTAAAACGTTTTACATTTGAAGTTTCATACAAAAAGTTATGGCTATTATACTATATGCTATATAAGAAGAGTTTGGGAAGAGTTAATAGAATTTGTTCATCGTGATCGGGGAAATGGCCGTGATCGCATAGAGTAAAATTGTTCTGAAAAAATTTGTGCTTTGCGATCGCGAAGGGTAAATCCCTAAACAGAACATATATCTGGGGGTTTGGTCATTTTCTTCATTTTTGGATTTTTGGAGCTCGGTTTTTGGGCGATTCTGGAGAAGTTTTCACGGGCTTGACTTGGGTAAGTGTTCTATTTCCAAAAGTGATTATATTTCATAATTCCATGGTTATAGTCACCGTTTATTTTGAATTTTAATGGAAGAAATTGAGAAAAATTATGAAATCTCAAAAATGTAAAATGGAGATTTGGAGGACGATTCGTTATCGGAATTTGATAATTTTGGTATGGTTGAACTCGTATAAGAATGAGTATTCGAATTTTGTGAATTTATGTCGGATTACGGGATATGGGCCCCGAGTTGACTTTTTAATGTAAAAATTTAAGTCGACTTTTTATTATCAAGACTTATTTTCGATGAATTTTAAGAATGTTATGTAATTAATTTGGCTAGATTTGAGCCGTCTGGAGGTCATTTCACGCAAGAAGACTATTTTGGAATATCAGCCTAACTTCGTGACGGTACGTATCTTGCCTAACCTTGATTGGGAGAATTACCCCTTAGGCATTGAGCCGTATGTGCCATTTATGTAATGTGAAAGCCGTGTACGCGAGGTGACGAGTACGTACTCCGACTTATATGTGCAAATTCTATTGGTTTAAACCCTTGGTCATTTTTATGTATTAAATTGGAAATTCTTAGGCACTTATTAAATCCTTTATTTTCCATGCATCATTCCTTGCTTGCCGAGTTTGTTTTATATGATAATAGTGATTGCTACTTTAACTTTTACGTGAATTCCGTCTTTTGTTGAGTTGTCATTTCATGGAAATAATTTCATTGTGGATTTTTCATCTACAAATAATTAAACCAAAATTCAAAAAGAGGCATTAATCTATTTACCTAAAATTTAGATTAAAGACAGTGTTGTTCTATAACATCGAAACACCAAATCAACCCATGATTTAATCTTATCCGTCAACCATCCGGACTCATCCCGAGGCCCTCGGGACCTCAACCCATGGTACCCACAAGTCATAAATGATCACCCGAACTTAGTCGAACCCTCGGAACACCCAAAATAACATCGAAACACCAAATCAACCCATGATTTAATCTTAAGGATATTCAAACTTCTGAAATTCACCATTGATGTCGAAACTAACCAAACCTCGTCCGAATGACCTGAAAATTTGCACACACATCCCAAATGACATTGCGAACCTGATCCAACTTCCGGAATTCCATTCCGACCCCGATAGCTAATTTTCCACAGCCGACCGGAAATCGCCAAAAACTCAATTTCGCCAATTCCAGCTTAATTCTACTCCGGATTTCAAAATAACATTTCGAACAAACTCCTAAGTCCCAAATCACCTAATGAAGCTATCTGAGCTATAAAAATCCACATTCCGAGGTCGTTTACCTATAGGTCAACTCTCAGTTGACTTTTCCAACTATTAAGCCAACTTAAGAGACTAGGTGTTCTCACCACGACCACTCCGAATCCGAACCAACCTACCCAACATAACATAAATAGGCTAAGAAACACATGATAAAGCATAAACATGGAAAATGGGGCTAAACTCTCAGAACGACCGATCGGGTCGTTACATTCTCCCCGACTTAAATATACGTTTGTCCTCGAACGTGTCCAGAGTTGTTCCAAAACCACCAAAATTGCCGTGTAACCTACCATGCACATACCCGGGGGTGATCCCACGTCACCCTATCCCATATAGGTTCAATAGTACAACACAATTAAAATTTCGAGATCCAACCTGACCCATAAACCTTAACCAAATTTCTACTTCTGAAAAAATTTACAAGATCAAAATTTCACAACTGTAAACTGAATAAGTTTGAACACGTTGTATCAAGCCATATCTGTAACCCAAGATGTAATCAGATAATATACCGCATGACTCAAACACTCATAGCGATAAATCCTAATCACAATAGCTGCTCAAAACAACCCAATATCGGTACATAACCTCTTATCAAGCAATGTCTCGCTCTAACACTTTCATATACTACCGATAATGAAAGAAACACGTAGAAACTAGCAATTATCCGTCCGATCAGCTAGTCATGGAGCTCCCCTTTTCTCCGACAGGGACTATAGCAGATTTCTATGCCAACTTCCGATATCATCCTTCCAACCATGATGTAGTCAACTCTGGTAGTATTCATTCTAAGCCCAATGACCTCTTCTCATCCAACACGACCACTCTAATGACATGACGCATCAATACAGTCCGAGGCCATAACTTGTGCAACTCGTGCACTCAATAGCAACATCCCACGAACTCGAATCATAGAAAAGATTCACATGAGAGGACTATCTTGCCATTAACAATTACCATCACAACACCATGCTAAAAGCCTGGCACACATCGTAAAATCAAAACACATGAATCTGACACCAAGGATCATACCTCCACATAACTCTACTATAATGTGTGATCCCATCCAAATGATGGTCCACATGAAGTACTTCAAGACACCTTGTTCAAAACCAATAATCATATACATTCGACATCAAGTACTCCAAGTGCATTGCCATAACCACGGGGGAATCAGACGATACTATGCCACACGAATAAGAAAGAACATAACCAATACGTCTCAATCCCGCAATACCCAATTACTCACCTTACTCAAATCCCACTATAAAGCCCAGATAAATCTGCACCATATGTGCATATAACCAACAATCACCACTCCTCGCAACAGCGAAGGGTAACTCATATATCACTCCGAAATATGAATAAACTCAATGACAATCGAATGGTACATCCCTCAACAATAGCAATTTGGAGTCAACAATTTTGACCAGGTGCAGACACACACCCATATTGGGCATACCAATAACCCTAAATCAACTCTGGTCACCCACAACAAATAGATAATTCTCTGAAGGTTCACAATGACTGAATCATGACATTTACTAACATCTGACTAGCTTTGCTCGCATCCTCACGGTCCACAACCACAAAATAATATGTTTATGAGAACTCTCAGTCTCGAAGTCCATGAAGCATACAAATTACCATATCTGATCCCGACTTCACCGCTCGAATATATAACACATCCCTAATACTCAATCATTCCACGAGGGATACCCCTATAATTCTTCCGTGTCACTAAGCAGCCTTGAATATCAGCAGTAGATCCAACAAGAGAGCGTCATAATACCAATGAAGCAACATTAACTCCACATACTGCCCTTTCTAAAATGTATACCCTCATCAAGCCACCCAATAGTGATATCATCTACCTAGTCATCTGAAACTGCCAATGCTGCATAAGAATTTTTGACCTTCCTTCTATAACTGAACCGTGACCTCACATATGCAAATCTCAACTCTACACAACATACCGCATACGCCATGCCATCCTATGATAAATATGAGAATTTCATGATCCCTTCCGAGCCACAAGCAACTACGTACCCAACTAGCCAAGAACTTTCCATTTGATCCCATTTAGAAGCGAAATCACTATACATCACCTGCACCTCACGTCAGTAGAAAATATACATCATTAACCGTGGTAGAAACCATCAGGAACTATCCAAAACCCATTTGTACAACACCAAACCGTCATGACTGAACCCTTCTAACTCAACCAAGCTACGCAGGTCACCAAAACCCAAGAGCGCTATTAAGAAACACCTGTAAAAACTTGTTGGTTGATTTCCCAATGCACACGCAAGTGTACGTGGTCGACAAGTAATATAGGAATTGAAGTCCAGATATCGTACCCACAGGGACTTGTGATTAACTATCCACTAAACTAAACTCAAACAAATATTTAACTAGAATTAATCTAAAATAGTAAATCAAAAGATTAAATAGACAACTAACTTAAAGATGAATTCAAGGTAAATTGATATTCTAGAGTTATGGGTTGTTAAACAATCACGTTGAGTTTTCGACCTAAATCTTCTAATCAGGTTTATTGATTGACGAGGTTAATATTGCTCGTAGCCTTCTCCCGAAGTACAACTCGCCTATTCAAG
>ML396822.1:9658-52754 GCA_005239525.1 Nicotiana knightiana | reverse complement strand
GGGCCAGGCGTTACAGCCCTAAGGCCTGGGTAACGCCTGGTCCCCCCAGGCGTTATGGGTCTAACGCCTGGGTAACGCCAGGCTGCCCCAGGCTGTTTGGCTTGGCGCCTGGCGATCCCCCGGGTGTCCCCTCTCGCGTATTCTTCGACGTATTTGCATCCGTTTAGCCCCGTTTCCATTTCCAATTCACCTACACATAAAATAAACCCTATTAGGCACATATGACGTGTATTTTATCATTAAAACTCATAAAATGCGAGGTATATAATGCTTAAAATCACGAATTCTAGCCACACATCAGTACAACACCAAACCGTCATGACTGAACCCTTCTAACTCAACCAAGCTACGCAGGTCACCAAAACCCAAGAGCGCTATTAAGAAACACCTGTAAAAACTCATTGCCTCATAAACACCCAAAGAACTAATCATATCCCTTACCATGCCGATCCGACCTACTACAAAGTTGTCCTATTTATCCAAGTTCCTTATGGCTTACCTTCGAATTGATAGTTCTCCTTGCCATAACACCGCAATTCTCAACCTAGACTCACCACACGAGACCCAAGCATAAGACTGTACCATCTAAGGCTTGTAAGCCGCTGAAAACTCTCTCAAATATCCCCAAAAGTACCACATTCAAAATACTTACCCCGAAGAGACTTCAGGCGAATCTAAAGCCATTACCTTCACTTTCCTGATATTGATATGTAGAAATGCCACAAGTCTTGACACCCTCCAACGTAAATCTCAGTTCTAGACAAATACACACCTTGAAGATTCCCAATTGTCATGTATAACCTTGAATCCATCAGAACCATTTTCGAGAGTCATCTACTCTACACAAATCTCAATTAAACAGATCAAACAGATCAAACGACCTTACCTCATTTGCACACCAATATACTAGGAAGTAACCCACACTTCGAAGCAACCAAGAAAATTCCTACTCCGCACACACTACACCATTTACAGTTACAATTCAATCATTCAATAAAACCCATCTACCCAGAGTGCATTACCACATGTATCCAAAAATTTCCATTACTCGAGTTTTCTCAGACTCCACCCCTGCAGGTCATAACTAATTCACCAGTATACCTTGAACTAAACCCAATACCCCGCATAATCGTGCAACCAACTTATCATTAACAACCTCCCCCACTTGTTTCAAAGCCATAGATCAAAACAATCAATAACTCACAATGCCCGTACGCTAACACCCCCACCATATCACAGTGAGATTCAACTATATCCTTCATAAGATCATATATAACTCAAACCATTTAACATCTCAAATCATCTGCAATCTCGCATTCACCATTGCAATAGCCGTGCCAACTTCCACAAGCGATCTAAACTCAACTTACAACATATAATATTTACTGGTAACAGAGTAATTGCTATAAAACCTGCTAAGTATCACACAACCTCAGGACACCCCGCGGGACATAACCCCGTCTGCTTAGCCTCAAATTGATATCATCTCTATACCCTTCCAAAAATCATAGCTATCATGCAATCACTATACCACCCTGCATTAAACACAACCAATGCCTATCCTCGGGGCATCAAGATACGTAGTATAAAACTTGAAGTTGATGGAAGAACTAACACTGGAGCTGTGGTCAAAGAAATCTTGAGCTTTTGGAAGCTCTCCCCACACTCGTCTGACCACCTGGACACCACATGTCCTAAGAATGCTACTGATCTGAGCCAAACTTCACACTTGGAGGACTTTGCATAAAGCTTCTCCTCCCTCAATCTCTGCAAAACAACTCTCAAAGATTGAGCACGTTCCTCCTGGCTACGAGAGTACACCAGGACGTCATCAATGAACACAATAACAAAGGAATCCCAAATACTACTGAAATACGATGTTCATCAAATGCATGAACGCTGCGGGGCATTGGTCAGCCCATAAGACATCACCAAAAAACTCATAACACAACAGGAAGATCCACTTCCCTCCACAACTAAACTACCTGAGAGGTCCTTCAATACACTCACAACTCGAGATCATATGCGAACTCAAGACAGAAGTCAAACACTTACTGGTTCTTGCTATATCTTCAGCTCATTCTTTTCGTCACAGTCAAACAATATGACACATCTCACCATCGAATCACACTCACCACATAGTCATCCAGTCATAATAACCCCACCAGTAAGGACACAAACGGACATATAAGGTCCCAAATACATGTGCTCACACAATCAAAATTTCCGCACTCAAGCCACAAACAACACCCGACCTCAAGTCCTCCAGACTGGCCCATTATCAACATACTAAACTCACGTCTCGCACCTCACCCATGAGAATAATAGCCGTCGATGCACAACTGATACCGAGCGCTCACGTGCGCATTTGAATACATGGAAGGGATTCAAAGAATTACGCTTTAGGTTGAATTAATGGATTCGCACGACAATAATTCAAGAATGTGAGATTTTTCCTAAGGGTTCTGCAGCCTCCCGAAGATAAGTACAGACGTCTCCATACCGATTCGCAAGACTCTACTAAACCTGCTCATGACTGGTGAGACCTACATAACCTAGAGCTCTGATACCAACTTGTCACGACCCCAAAACACCCGGTCGTGATGGCGTCTGTCGTGGAATCAGGCAAGCCACATATTTTGTTTTGGTTTAAAGTTGTTTTCAGAAAAATCATTAATTTTGTAGCAAAGGTATCATTACAAATCCATTTAAAAGTTTATCCTCATTAAAACATAAATAAAAACCAATCCCATAACTAGTGTCACCGAGTCACGAGCTAATATAAATAAAATGTCAAAATACAAGGTTGAAATAATAAAAGGCGATAAGAAGGTAAAGAAGGAGAAAACGAGGCTGCGATCACCAACTGCTACCTCGAAAACTCCAAAAGAAACTGTGACAACTAATTAGCAATTGCTACCGAGTCCCGATATACCTGGATCTACACACAAGGTGCAGGGGGTAACGTGAGTACACCAACTCAAAAGTAACGAACCAGAACTATGGGCTGAGAGGTAGTGATAGACTAAACCTCAATAAATGCATTGAAAATGGTGTACGAAATCTAAGCATGTTCACAATTCTAATAGATAATGAAAGAAAACAGAATGATTCAGCTATGATCAGTAACTCATGCATAACACAGTATACTCTACGCGCCAATATGTCAACTGCATGAAACGCACATAGTGCTCACAATCTCTCACATATGAGTCCACTAAGTACTGTATATGGATCTCAGGGCCCAGGGAAGATCCATCCCGGAATATACATAAACACAGGTGATCGTAGTAACTCAGTACTGAGGAAGGACAATCCAGCCCCACGGAGAAGATCCATCTCCGGAATACAATGCTCGGACAAGATCCATGTCCAGGGAAGACCCATCCTTAATATCATCACTTTGGACAAGATCCATGTCCAGGGAAGATCCATCCCTCAATATCATCACTTCGGACAAGATCCATGTCCAAGGAAGATCCATCCCTCAATTATCAATGCGCTCACTAGGGGTGTAAAGACTCGGGAGGGGCTCCTCTTAGCCCAAGTGCTATAACAAGCCAATGAAGGCATAATCAATATTTTGCTGCGGTGTGCAGCCCGATCCCATACTGTCTCTCAAATCTCAGACCCTCGGCCTCGCTCAGTCATCACTCTCCAGTCTCGCTTACATGGGCTCATTTATGCATAAACTAGCCCGAATCGATGATAAATGTACAAAATTAACAAATATCGAGACTGAGACATGATATGATATGCTATGACAAGACTGAGAAATAAACATCAATAAAACACATGAGAAGACAATAATATATATGACCACTCGGGTCTCAGCATTTTCGGTGTGAAGCCTCAACATGATTTTCAACATATTTTATTTAATCACATTGATAGAAGCACATATATTAACAAGAAAGGGCCACTAAACGGTGCCATGGGGTGAAACAGGCCACAAATCACATGGTGCACGCTTGCACGCCTGTCACTTGACATGTACGTCGCCTTAATTATAATCATACAACATATAGTTCGGGGTTTCGAACCCTCAATACCAAGTTTGGAAACATTACTTACCTCAAACCGGCTAAAATCCTAGCCCACAATGCCTTTGACTCTAGACTCGGTCTCCGATTGCTCCAAGTCTAACCAAAATCATATTTGTATCATCAATATATGCTAAGGAACAAAACCATTCGAAAATTATCAAAATTAACCAAAAATCCCGAAATTGACCAAACCCAACCCACGGGCCCACGTCTCAGAATTCGATAAAAATTTTAAAAATTAGAACCCTTATACTCTCACGAATTCATACATATCAAATACACCAAAATCCGACAACAAATGGCCCTCCAATCCTCAATTCAAAGTCAAAAACTTCAAGCCTAATCTCCCAATTTTAGCCCTTAATCCCCATAAATTTCATGTATAATCAGGTAGAAATCATCACATAGTCGAGTGTTGAGTCCAAAATCATTACCTCAAGGTGTTAACCCACGAATCCCTCTTTAATTCCTCTCAAAAAGCTTCAAACCCGAACTCAAACGGTGGGAGAATAGCCAAAATTCGCTAAGGCTTTTATTTACAGGTTCTGCCCAGCGATGACCGCATCTGCGGGCTTTTTATCACACCTGCGGACCCACGCATGCGGTCCCGGGTGCGCACTTGCGAAATTTCATTTAAAGTCCAAATCTCGCACATGTGTTTCACCTACCACACCTGCGGCTTCACAGGTGCAGTCAATCTTCCGCATCTGTGGTCCTTCTCCAGCTTAACCATTTCCGCACCTTCGATGCCCAACTTGAACCTGCGGTGACCGCACATGCGGCCACCGCTCCGCATATGCGGAAATCACATAACATATCACACCAGCAACACTTTAAGGCTAAAAACTCATCCGTCAACCATCCGGACTCATCCCGAGGCCCTCGGGACCTCAACCAATAGTATCCACAAGTCATAAATGATCACCCAAACTTAGTCGAATCCTCGGAACACCCAAAATAACATCGAAACACCAAATCAACCCATGATTCAAGCCTAAGGATATTCAAACTTTCGAAATTCACCAACGATGCCGAAACTAACCAAACCTCGTCTGAATGACCTGAAAATTTGTGGACACATCCCAAATGACATTACGAACCTGCTCCAACTTCCGAAATTTTATTCCAACCCCGATAGCTAATTTTCCACAGCCGACCAAAAATTACCAAAAACTCAATTTCGCCAATTCCATCCTAATTCTACTTCGGACTTCAAAATAACATTTCGAACACACTCCTAAGTACCAAATCATCTAAAGAAGCTATCTGAGATATAAAAATCTACATTCCGAGGTCGTTTACCTATAAGTCAACTCCTGGTTGACTTTTCCATATATTAAGCCAACTTAAGAGACTAGGTGTCTCATTTCTCAACACGACCACTCCGAATCCGAAACAACCGACCCAACACAACATAAATAGGCTAAGATACGTATGATAAAGTAGAAACAGGGAAAACGGGGCTAAAATCTCAGAACGACCGATCGGGTCGTTACGATAGGAGAGATAAATGTGGCTATATGAGCGATAAGAGTAGTTATTGATATTGTCTAGGCATAGTGATACGGGTGACTATATGGGAGATAGGGGTGGCAATGTCAAGAATGTATGTGATGATGTGGGGTTATGGCGTTGGTGATTTTTATGTGATAATGTGATGTTATTGTGTTGGTGTTTCTGTATGATGTTGTGATTCTCCTTGTGTTTGTTATACACTTTGTGTAACTTGATTTGTGTTTTAAGTGAGCTAATTGACATCCTTGATATTTCTTATTAATTTGGGCTGCAGTAATATACTTGCACATGCATACACCATAGCATGCTTATACTAGCTCACGAGTACGTAACCTGATAATTATCTGATTTGTGCTGAAATTGTGGACACGAGGTACCGTGGATATATAATGATTATGTTATTGGCACGTGAACTGTCCGTGCGGATGTGATATGAAATATGGGCACAAGGTGCCGTGGGTATATAATGATTATGATATTGGCACGTGAATTATCCGTGCAGTTGTGATATGAGATGTGGCCACGAGGTGCCGTGGGTAAATGATGATTTTTATTATTGGCGTGTGAGTTATCAGTGCGGTTCTTATATATTGATATTTTGGGCATGTGAGTTGTCTGTGTGGTTGTGATAGAGATATAGACACGAGGTGTCGTGGAAATATAAAAGTGGGTTGAGACCCGTATTTTATGACCATGAGATAAGGTATCACATATTAATTTTGTTGTGGAAAAACTTGCATTTGAAAGGCTTGTTTAATTGGTTGTATTGTATTCCTTATTTGGTGAAACAATAATTGTGGTATTCTTATTGTCCTACTGTTTATATCACTGGTTGATTCTTATTGCCATTACTGCTATTTGTTTCCCATTATTATCATATATTGCTATATTGCACAGGTTATTTGACTAGTGAGTGTCTTGATTGTACCTCGTCACTACTCCACCGAGGTTAGTCATGATACTTACTGGGTATCGACTGTGGTGTACTCATACTACACTTTTGCACATTTTTGTGGTGAGCCAGGTATTGGAGATAGCAGGCGCAGGCAGAGTTAGTACATTGATCACAAGGATTCAAGGTAGAGCTGCTTGGTCGTCGCAGTCCCTTGGAGTCTTTCCATTTTATTGTACTGTCAATCATTATTCGAAAAATATTGTATGTTCGATCCTTGAGATTATTTCATGTATTCAGTTAGAGTTCGTGACTCAGTATTACCAGTTTTAGGAGGTTTTGATAATTGTTTCCGCTTTTGGTTCCGACACTTGTATTAAATTCTATTTCAAAAAAAATGACTTGAAATAGTAATCGGCTTACCTATTCTTAGAGACTAAGTGCCATCACGATGTCTGTGGTGAAATTTTGGGTTGTGATAGATTTCATCCATCCCGATCGCTTTGCCCCTGTTCTAAAAAAATTACTAATAAGTATCAAAAAATATTTGCTAGTTAATTTATCTAATAAATTTAAGTTACGTCTATTTTACATATCTACCATTATAATTTTGCATTTTATAACAAATAATTTATTCATTTCACATGTTATGAATAAAAATGTTGATTACGTAATGTTAACTGCAATTAAAAAGAGTTTTCATTCAATTTAATATTTTTACCACTAACGATGTACTTCGTTTAACAAAATAAAATCAAGATAAAAGAAAAAGGAAATGTTCGTACAACTACTATTTTTTTTTTATTGTTATAAATATATTATATTATGGATGTTCATTTAATATTTCGTTGTAAATAAGCTTCCTGAAGAAGCTTATTCATATGAGACACCGCCGTAATATGTTTATCTATCTTGTACTCCATTGGAATAAGCTTCTTGAAGAAGCTTATCATTTTGGTATTCCGTTATAGATATATATTACCCCCAATATAAAATTATTTATATCTGGTACAATAACAACTTACAAGCAGCTTATACAACAACTTGCAATAGCAGCTTACACAGCACCTTGCGTAGCAGCTTACACAACAACTTACAGGCAGCTTGCAGTAGCACCTTACCCAACTTCTTCCTTTCTCTTATAAATAGAAGAGATTTTAGTTCATTATGTACATCAGTTTAAAGTTGAATAATATATCAGTATTTCTCTATACTTATCTTTACTTTACAATCTTTATTTTATAATACGTTATCAACACGAGACTCTGCCATCTCGAGCAAATACTTTGAAAGTATCAGAAGTACAAACTCTTTTTTTCTAAATAATGTCAAATCCTTCTAAACTTTAATTGGTAGCCCTAAATATATCGGGCAAAAGCTACATATCTTGGGTGCTTGATACTGAAATTCATCTTGAGGCGATGGGTATGGAAGACACCATCAAGGACAAAAATCAGGCAACAAACCAAGACTTTGCCAAAGCAATTATATTCCTTGTCACGACCCAAAATCCATTAATGGTCGTGATGGCGCCTAACACTGCTGTCAGGCAAGCCAACAATAATTGATTACTTGATTATTCATTTTAGTATTTTGAAATCATAATTTTCTTTCAATTAAAAAATCAGAAATAAAATTTACAGAGTGATTGATAATATTTCCCCAACTACAATACTGAACAATTCATAAGTACCCCCAAAATCTAGTGTCACGAGTGCATGAGCATCAATTAGGAAGTAAACAAAATACAAAAACTGTCTGGACAAATTAGACATGAAAAATACATATGACTCTGGAAGAGACTATGTTGGCTGCGGATCGTAACCTGAAATGTAGCTCGCAGCGAGTCCCCGCATCATCTGTGCCTCTATGCCCAAAAGACCACCAGACATAAAAGTACCTGCACAAAAATATGCAATAAGTGTAGTATGAGTACGTAAATCTACGTGTACCCAGTAAGTATCTAGCCTAACTCCGGAGGAGTAGTGGCGAGGGGCCGACATCGACACTCGCTAGTGGTCCAATAATATCAAGTACAACAAGGAGGTGAACAAATATGAGGCAGAGTAAACAAATGAAATATACAAGTGTAAATATGTGTTACAATTATCCTCCTTACAATAAACTCAAGCTCTTAATTAGCAAATTCCTCCTTAATCGGAGCATATATATATATATGTGTGTGTGTGTGTGTGTGTGTGTGTGTGTGTGTGTGTGTAATGTACCAAATAGTTTGTTCTAATTTGAATCAAGGAAAGAGTCACAGATACACTGGCTTCTTGCCAAAAATTACGCACGATTCCATGAGGATATTTTTATAGAAATGTCGAGGCGTACGGCCCGATCCAACATAAATATTAAATTGTGCATTGTCGAGGATCGAACGACATGAACCATAGATGCATCTATTAAACTGCCGAGGTGAACGACCTGATCCCATTAGAATAAGAAGTTTAAACCCCCGCTCGCGAATAAACATGTGAGTTATAATTTTTAAGAAAAATTATGGGATGACAACACATAACGTGCGAGAAATATGTAAGGGGAACACCATTATTCCGTGGCAAATCATAAAACTCACGAAAACTCTACAATAGCAAGTCCATCACTCTACACATGTCCAGTCTCAAGTTATAATGTGAAATAAAAGAATTAAACGAGCAAGGATAATCCATATAGCACAAGTACAACATGATGTAAACCTAATTATACCCGGACAATAACATGAATCTAACTACGTACAGACTCTCGTCACCTCGTGTGTACGTAGTCCCCGCAACAAGTTACATACATCAAATATATCACCTAGGGGTAGTTTCCCCCTCGCAGAGTTAGACATGAGACTTACCTCGTCTTAAAGCTTACTTTCCGGTCTAAAATTGTGCTTTAAATTCTCAACTCGGTGTCAAACGACCCGAAGCAAGTCAAATATTATATGAAATAGTCAATACATGCTCAAGAGTTCACATCCTAACTATTAAAGTGATTTTCCAACCTAGATTGAAGAATTCCTAAAATTCACCCCCAGGGCCCATGTGCCCGGATTCCGAAAACTTTCGAAGATAACCCATAACATCCTGAACTCAAATATATAATTTATTCTCAATTTCATGCCCAAATTCGTGGTCAAAATCCAATAATATAAATTTCTAGGGTTTCCTTCAAAATCTCAAATTTATACAAATTCTCAAGCCTAAATCCATGTATAAACCTTGTATGTAACTCACAACTAGTACAAATCACTTAACTTATGCTTGATGATGAAATCCTCTCTTCAAAAGCTCCAAAAATCCCCCAAGCCGTGTGAAAAATCGGTGAAATGAACCCAGACCCCAATTTAAAACATTTTGCCCAGCCCAGGTCCACCCTTCTTCGCGTTCGCGATCAAAGCCTCGCGTTCCTGAAGGCTTCAAACTCTACTGCTTTGCGTTCGCGGTTGGAGCTCCGCGTTCGCGATCAAAGCCTCGCGTTCCCGAAGGCTTCAAACTCTACTGCTTCGCGTTCGAAGGCCAAACTGCTCCAGGCCCCCGCTCCCTCTTTATTATTCGCGTTCGCGACCCCTGTGTCGCGTTCGCGAAGTCTTGCCCAGCTCCTGCCTCGCATTCACGTCCATTGCCTCGCATTCGCGAAGGCCAAAACCCAGCAACCTCAGAATTCCTCTTCGCAAACGCATGATTCCCTTCGCATTCGCGAAGAAGGAAACCAGACACGAGCAACAACTGTCTAAAACAATCCGAATTGATCCGAAACCACCCTGAAACACACCTGAGGCCCTCGGGACCCCATCCAACCACACCAACCAGTCCCTTAATATAACACCAACTTGATCGAGGCCTAAAATTACATCAAATAACATTGAAATCACGAATCACATCCTAATTTGAGCTTAATGAACTTTAGAAGTTCAGACTTCTACATTTGCTGCCGAAACCTATCAAATCATGTCCGATTGACCGTAAAATTTGCACACAAGTCACATTCGACATTACAGACCTACTCCAACTTCTGAAATCGGAATTCCACCCCGATATCAAAAAGTTCAATCTCGGTCAAACTTCTCAAAAACCTTCAAATTTCTATCTTTCGCCAAATGACCCCAAAATGACATACAGACCTCCAAATCCACATCGGGACACGCTTCTAAGACCAAAATCACCATAAAAAGCTATTCTCATGCTTAGAATTCCGAGCAGACATCAATAGCATTAAAATTCACTTCAACCCAAATTTATGAAATTCTTCCAAAATGCCAACTTTTCACAATAGGCGATGAAATGCTCCCGGATTATCCAAACCCGATTCGGACATACGCCCAAGTCCAAAATCATAACGAACTTGTTGGAACTTTCAAATCCTGATTCCGAGGTCGTTTACTCAAAAATTAAACCTTAGTCAATTCTTCCAACTTAAAGCTTCCGAAATAAGAATTTTCTTTCCAAATCAACTATGAACTTTCCAAAATTCAACCCCGACCACGCCTACAATTCATAATACCTGAAGTGAAGCTACCCATGGCCTCAAACCGCCGATCGACGTGCTAGAGCTCAAAATAACTGGCCGGGTCGTTACATTCTCCCCCGCTTAAACATACGTTCGTCCTTGAACATGCTAAGAATTACTCCAGAGTTGTCCAAAATCATTGTTTAACACCCGTACACCTACCCGTGATACCACAACCCAGTTGAGCACATTAGATCGAGCAAACCTGAAGAATTCTCCTTTTTATTTAGTCAAGTTAGCCTTAAAGCCGAATTCCAACATCTAAAACTCTCTACCAGCTCCGTTCCCAACATACGAACACTGTATTAGTCACTACACACTGTACTAAAACATGATTGTATGCCCTTACTGAATCCATACCATGTACCATACGATTCACATGACCATAATAACATCCATGACCACAATAGTCAAAATTTCACGAATATAATGCCCACAACATACCTCATGACACATATAAGTCATGTTCCAACTCTTGCAAAACTACCACAATGGAAAAGATGAGTAGAAATTCTTAACCACCTGCCGAGTCGACAAATCCTTTAGCCCCTCCTCCTGACAAGGACCATTACCCCATTATGAACCAAATAACGATATTCGCCTTTTAATGTGCCTCATATAATCCGATCGCACTAATCCCAGGTCCAATAATATCGTTTCACCCAGTACAAGTTGCTCAGGCAATAAGCCACCTTAGACACTACCAAAAGTCTCATATGATGCCACAATGTGCTAACAAGCTACAAACCCAAATGCGATACATAAGTAAACGAACTTTGGAAAGAACTACTCAACCCACTTAACTAATTTAAACAACCGAAAAGATCATCGCGTTCGGGTGAGGTGTATCACGAACACATAGTGCTTTTTAGGGGCAATCTCTTTTGTTCTTCGTGATCGCGTGAATTTACCCACGATCGCATAAGGTCAATTTTTGGTAGTGGAAATTGTGCTTCGGGATCATGTGAATTTGTCCGCGATCTCATTGAGGAAATGACTGGCCCATTTTTCATTTTTAACGATTTGGAGCTAGGGAGAAGTGACTTTTCGGGAGATTTTCAAGGAAAATATCGGGTAAGTGTTCTTAACTCATTTTTGGTCAAATTACCTGAATTTATTGCTATTTTTAGCATTTAATTGGTGTTTTATGTTGGAAAATTTGTCAAAACCCTTCTAGTTAAATTGAGGATTTGAGGGTTGAGTTGATGTCAGAATTTGGTAAATTTAGTATGGTTGGACTCTTGGCAGAATGGGTATTCATATTTTGTAACTTTTGTTAGGGTCCGAGACGTGGGTCCCACTGGCAATTTTTTAGTGGAATTTCGGATTTTGTTGGAAAATTAGTATTTCATATGGAATTAATTACTATAATTTGTATTGACTTAATCGAATTAATTATGACTAGATTCGGGGCGTTCAGAGGCTGCTTTGCGAGGCAAGGGCATATTGGAATAAATAATTACACGATTTGAGGTAAGTAACTTTTTTAAACTTGGTCCCGAGGGTATAAGCATCTCATGTTATGCGAATTATAGGGAGGTCACACACATGCTAGGTGATGGGCTTGTGGGCGTGTACTATAGAAATTGCGACTTAAATAAATTCCGTGGAGTTGTATAATTAAATAATAATGTCATCATCCACATATTCTCCATGTGTTAGAGGAAATTAAGCGGACTCTCACGTTAAAGATCACGTTTGGGATACGTGTTGATATTTTGGGACCCACAAGGTCATGTTGTTGTTGAGTTATTTATTTAAATTGTATTTTTTGTACTTACTCACATTCATCATTTGAATATCATATCTCAGTCTCTGTTGTCATTCATTGATACATCATATCATCATGTCGGTTTGATTTTCATGTCATTGAGAGCCCGAGAGACTGGAGATTTTGAGTGATATTATATGGGATCGGGTTGCATGCCGCATCATATTTTATTTATTTATGCCTGGATCTAGCTATTGTAAGCTTGGGCTGAAGGAGCCCCTTCGGAGTTTGCACCCCCACAGTGAGCGCGATTGATTTTATATTGAGGGATGAATCTTCTCTGGACATGGATCTTGTCTGAATCATTTATTTTGGGGATGGGTCTTCCCCTGTTGATGGATCTTTCCTGAATCATTTATATTGAGGGCTTGATATTCCCTAGACATGGCTCTTCTCCGAATCATTTATATTTGGGGATGGATTTTCCTCTGGGCTGGATTGGCCTTATACAGTACTGAGTGACTGACTGTCAGTTGATGTGTGTGTGTGTGTGTGTGTGTGTGTGTGTGTGTATGAGATGGGTTTTCCCTGGGCTGGATTGGCCATATACAATATTGGGTGATTGCGTATTTTGAGAGTGTGAGTACATGAGATTTCTATTGAGATGCATCACATACAACATGTACATTTGCATGTAGATATAGAGATGTCACATTCCTTATATCATTCAACTTGTACTGGGTTTAACTGTTGAATTTGAAAGCATGCCTACATTTCTGTACTGTTATTTCTATGTTGGACTGTACCTGTTGAGCTCGTCACTACTTTTAGCCCAAATGTTAGTCTTGTTACTTATTGAGTACATGCGGTCGGTTGTACTCATATTACACTTCTTCACCTTGCGTGCATATTTATGATGCTGGTGTAGCTGCGTACAGCGAGATCTGGATATGTAGATATACCTGTGTTCCAGTCATTATTGTCTCTTATTCATGGTAGCTTTAGAATTTTTAATTTGTTAATGTATACATATGACACATTTTTATTTCACATCAACTTTGTAAATTCGAGTCTTAGAAGCTCATGATTTCTACTACTAGTCCTTGAGGAGTGTATTAGAGTCAGTTAAATATTAATTGATTCAGATTGTTATTATTTGGCTTACCTAGCGGCTGAGATTAAGTGCCATCACGGCTAGTTGGATTTTGAATCGTGACAATAATAGATGAAATCTAAATCTGTATGCATAACTTAGGCCGATGAGAATCAATTCGGACTACTTAAAATGCTAGTAGAAGAATCAATAGAAGATTTACAAAGGGGGAAAGTTTAACGATTACCAAACCACTTATCAAGGCATGGAGAATGAAATTTATGGTAATATTTAGGCATAACTTTAACAATTTCTTATGTTCATAGGATCCCAAACATATTGAGCATTCACTTTTCATGTTATTCAAAATTTGTTCATATAATGTTACAAATATTAAATTTACTTAAATTTATTTGTCGCTTTACTGATTTTTGTGCAAATAAAAGCTTTTGCAAACAAATTTGGCATTTAAAAATTTGAAGGACCATTTTCTGAAGCCTTGTATAATATTCTATTATTATTATTACTGCCATGATCTGTTTGTCTCACAATTGCATTTAAATTTAGAATGAAGTATTTAACAAAATAGGTACAAATCAGTTGACTTTATTAAAAAATATGTTATTACTTTTAATTGTGCTCAGGCCTATTAAAATTTAAAAAAAGAAAAAGAAAACTCAAATTTTAAGATTAAATAAACCCAATAAAAATGTTCTACCCTAAAATCCCAGAGAAAAGTAGTACAACAGAGAGCCTGAAATCATGATATCTCTTTAACAAGTAGATGGAAAATCAAATATGGAATTGGAACACCCGAAGTAGATGAAAAAACTGATAAATTAGTTATTGGGGAAAAAAAGTAGGAGAAATTCAGATATGTTTCAGATATGAAATTGGAACATTCAAAATAGATGAAAAAAACTTATAAAGTAGTTCTTGGTAGAAGTTTAAATGAACAATAATGGCACATCCAAAAAAAATTCAGCATGAAATCGAAAATTTTGAAAAGAGATGGAAAGGAGATGAGAAAAAAAATTACATACCTAGTTGAGCAGATGAATCAAACTTACAGAATAGTAAAGGGGATGAAAGTGACTGAGCAAAGGAGAAGAAAGTGACGAAAAAGTCTAGGGTGTTAGGGTTTTGTTTGATGCAAGCAAATGAAAGTAACATTTCTATAATAGTATATGTACTCATTTCTATATTAATAGGAAAATAATATTAAAAGATTAAAATGAGAGAGTACATTGATAAATATACCCTTGGTCGACCAACTTGTCATTTATATATAATAGATAATAGAAAATTTGGAGAAATACGTACACCTGGAGTCATTTCAAAGTTAAACGTAGTGTTTGTGTAGGAAAAAAAAAAGCCACGTATATTATTTATTTGTAATAGTTGATATGAGTGACTTAAATGCTCTCAAACTTTATAAAAAAAAATTAAGTACACATGTCGAAACCTAAAGGTGTCTAACGGGTGGGTCGGGCTGGGCTGGTTTAGGATTTTATTGAACCGGACGGGTAGGGGTACCGGACCGGTTACAGGTTATTCTTAACGGGTTCGGGTTAATCCGAGTAAAAATTAAATTGTATGGGTTAGGGGTTTAAGGGGCCGGGCCGGACCGATTTACAGTTTTTTTTTAATTTATTTATTTTTATACAACTTTTGTAATTTATATTAATATATAGTAAAATATATAAAGAAAACAATGAATATGGAAAAAATTACACTTATAAATTGCAAGTGCAACATGTATTTCAAAATTTTTTTCTAAGTTACAACTTACAAATTACAAATTAAAAGGTTTACATTTGACAAGTAGTAAATTCAAAGGTTTTGCATTGCCCTTGTAAGTTCTTCATAATCAATATGAACTGATTCTGATTGTCCCTCTTCCGGAGTGTTAAATTCAGATGGATTACCATGTGTTAATATATCTTCAAGTTCCTCGTCTTCTGGGCTATCAACATCTTCACGTCCTTGATTTCTTTGTTCCGATCTAATCCAATATCTGAAACATACTAAAACTTCCAAAGTATTGCTTCCCAATGAGTGACGGATGTCTCCTAGTTGTTGTCTTGCTTGACTAAATGCACTCTCTGATGCAACAACTGAAATTGGCACATTCAGCATGTCCTGAGCCATAGTGGAAAGAACAACAAATTGCTTTTCATTCTCACGCCACCATCCCAACGCTGAAAATTCCTTTGTGCGAATCTCCTTTTGCTTCTGCAAGTAGAATTGAAGTTCATCAACGTTCCTACTACTAGTTTGAGTTGTAGAAAATGGAGAAAAAATATTAAAATTATCAACTATTTCATCATCATACAAAGTAGTAGAACTTGAAGAAGTGGTACACTGCATAGTGAGATTAACATTGGCTACATTATGAGCAACATCATCAACTATACTTGCATAATATGTATATAATTTTTGTAAATTATCATTTAGATTGTTCATACAAGTAAAAATATCTGGGTTTCAGTTGATCCAATCCCCATGTAAGTATATAAGGCATTGATTAATTGGTGACAATCGGCCATCTTAATAGAATGATTTAAAACAACNCTCCATGTAAGTATATAAAGCATTGATTAATTGGTGACAATCAGCCATCTTAATAGAAGGATTTAAAACAGCGCCAATTAAGTAAATCTGAGGAATTGGAAAGAAATATTTTTTGAATTTGTCTTGCATTTCTTCAACTGCAACCGTATATTTTTCTTTCTTCTTAAATTCAAAGAGTAGAAAAGCAATTTCAGCTATATGTACTAAAACCATTGTAATAGTAGGGTAGTATGCTCCAGAAAACTCAACAGTAGCTATATAAAATTTATGTAAAAATTGAATAACATCATTAATGACCTCCCAAGTGGCAGGTGTTAACATACGGTTTCTATCAGTACAATGCGCATTAGCAACTTCAGTTATTGGAAATCTATATTTGTAGCAACATTTTAAAAATATGTAAGTATAATTCCACCTAGTAACAATTTCGTCTGGCATGAATCTTGGTTTAAGGTTATACTCGGTACACTTATTCTTAAATTCTCTAATTCTAGATTGTCTGTTATTTCCTCGAATAACACCAACTGCTCCTCTAACATGAATAATCTCAGTTGAAAATAAATCAAGGCCACTTTGAATTAAATTATAAATATGACATGCACACCTAACATGAAAAATTTCTTCAAGTGGTGGTTGCAAATGTATTTTTAATAATGAAATTGCGGCAGTATTGTTAGAAGCATTATCAAAAGACATACACAATACTTTTCTGTTAATATTATAAAATTCAACAACTTCGCAAATAGTACTACTTATAAACACAGCAATATGACTCTAATCTTCATCATACTTAAAAGCGATAATACGTTTTTGCATACAAAATAAATCATCTATCCAATGACATGTAATTGTCAAATAATCATTTCTATTAACATCATGGCCAATATCAGAAGTTAGACAAACTCTACAAGGGTGCTCAAACAAATAACATATGTATGTTTGATATTGTCCATGCAATCTAAAGATATCAGCTCTACAAGTACTTCTAGGGATACCTTTAAATAAAGGATTATAAATCCTTTGAATATACATAATAAGATATGATGAAGAAGCAAAAGAAAAAGGTAGACAACCCAAAACAATCATTTTTGCTAACTCCTCACGATCCTTCATTTTATCATATTTTATAAGTCTTCCAGTAGTAGGGTTAAGAGTTGTTTGATTTCCGTCACCATCAGAGCCCCATTCTATGGGATGATCACTCTCATATGTCTACTACGAGTCCCAGCCCCCCCTAAATTTCCTACAGTCAGATGTTTAAAATCAAGTTTACAAAGTTTGCATCTAACTCTGTCAGTACCTTCAATTATCTCAAAAAAATTTCAAACCTTACTTATTTTTCTACGATTAGTAGTCGGAGCCACAGGTGGTCTACTACTAGTACCACGACCACCACCCCTTGTAGCAACTCCAACACTACCAGCTCCAACACTATTAGGTGTAACTGGTATCTCATCTTCCATTTCTACATTATCTTCTATACCAAAATCTTCTTGTAATTGTTCATAATCTATATTATCATTAGCCGATGTTTCGGAAACATGTGTAAATGGGGTATTACTATTACTACAAGTACCAGATGAAGAAGAACTACCTATTTTTTTTTATTTCCCCTATTAGAAACTTTTCTACACGCTCTTTTAACATCATTAAACATATTGTAAAATTTTAAGTATAAGCAAAAATTAAATATGCAAATAAAATAGTAAAAAAGAGAAAGAGTTGAGGGAGTGCACCGAATTCGGCAATAAATTGAGCACTTGATGATTACGTAATTCCAATGTGACCACGAAGAAACGTCAAGTATTTCAATTTTGAAGTTCAATTGTTCAAACTTCAAAATCCGAATGATAAAATAACTTTTACGATAAATTAAATTCCAAAAAAATAAGCCAAATAAATTTAGAAGATGAATTGAAGATTGGAGAATGAGAGAAATTGAGATTGAGAAATGAGAGATGAGTGAAGAAATGAAGAAGAGGAGGGGGAGGGGGGTGTATTTATAGTTTTTAGAAAAGGTTAATTTTGTAAATTGAAAAAGTGTTAATTTTTAAAGAAAAAAGGCCCAAAAAGGGGCTATTATGCCAAGGTGACCGTTGGGCAACGGATCTTTGCAAAGGTGACCGTTGCCCCTATTCTAAGTGGGCCCCACACGTATAAAAAATAAAAATAAAAAAATAAAAAATTTATAGCCGTTGTGCGGTCCGGTTAACTCGGTAAAGTGTACTGTTCACTTTGACCGGTCCGGTTAACTGGTAAAAAAAAATAAACGGACCAATGCTCTCTACTCCTCCTACCCAGCCCCACCCGCCCCTACATACCGGGCCGGTCAGGTTCCGATTTCAACTGGTCTGGACCGGTCCGATTTCAACCCGACCCGTTAGACACCTCTATCAAAACCACAACTTTTTCTAATATATAGTATAGTACAAAGACATGAATTTAAATGGTATCAAAGCATACCTTTTTCTTATTATTCTTATTTGCAACAATAACATTAAATGACATTTACACACTTTATTTACAATTATAAAATATGTATTCATATGTACATTTTCGACAAATAAAATGTGTTTAGTAAGTCTGTCTCCTAAATTAGTTGTTTAAATAAAATTACGCGGGCATCTATATATTATGCATATCCTAGGTTAGTTTTAGGTTTTATTTAGCTTTTGAAAATAGGCAAATTCACATATTTTTGGCTTAGTTGTCTAAATAAAATTATAGGACAAGTTCACGGGATTTATTTTAACTTTAAGGAATAAATAATATTTGGCGATTATTTCAAATAACAAATGGTTTATCAAATGACCAATATTTAAACTTTAAAGTTGAAATGTACAATTTGAAGAAAAAGTTTGAGGATTTATTTATTTTTTATTTTTTTAATTTTCATTCCCAAACTTCAACTTTATTTTCCAATATCCCTTTTCAACTTCAACTCAAATACTTTAATTTTTCAAATATTAATCAAATCATGTCCAAACGTTTACAATAATAAAAGTAAAAAAACTTTATTTTTCTCGTCCATGAAAACTTTATTTTTACTTCTAGTTTTAAAGTTAATAAGTAAGTATGTAATTTGCTAACTCTTATGTCAAATTCACATTTTATCTATTGATTTATTTATTTCTTCATTGGTCCAACTATTGAAAATATTTATATACCCCTCCATTCTACTACCAATTGAATTGACTCATTGGTAGAACTGAAGAGCCAAAAAAGCAAAAGAATGGGCGAAAATGGAGGAACCCAAATCTCAAACAAGACGATACCTGTTGAAGAAGCACTTGACATAGTTCTAAGTGTAGCTCAGCGTCTGCCACCTGTAACTTTGCCTATTCACGAAGCTTTAGGCAAAATCTTGGCCGAGGATATTACTGCCCCTGACCCTCTTCCTCCGTATCCTGCTTCTATTAAGGTATTTTTTTCGCATTTATGTACTGTTTTATCAATTGGGTATTGCTACTTTTTGGTATATTCTCTGTACTTGTTAAGGGTATAGTTTTTTTTTTTTTTGTGTGTGTGTGTGTGTAGTAACATGTTAATATGGATTGACTATTTTTGGTGCTTAAAAACTGAATCTTGGAATTATGCTAAAAAACTCAATTAAAGTATTTCTTTTTTCTCGCATTTATGTACTGTTTTATCAATTGGGTATTGCCCCATCTGGTGTATACATGTTAAGGGGTATAGATATGTCTGTAGTTAGTACATGTCAATGTTGATTGACTATTTTTGGTGCTTAAAATTGAATATATATATATATATATACACACACACACACATATATATATATATGTATGTATGTGGTGTGTGTGTTTTGTACATGTTAATGTTGATTGGCGATTTTTTGGTTCTGAAAAGCTGAATCTTCAAATTATGCTATGGGTTCCGTGTGAAAGTTGTTATCTTTCTTGGATGAGTATATCACTGTCCCTGGTCCTCTTCCTCCATACCCTGCTTCTATTAAGGTATTTTTTCTCCACATATATATGTACTGTTTTAGCAATTGGGTATTGTTCCTTTTTGTATGTAGGTGTTAGGGTTAAGGGGCATGCCCAATATCTCCTAGTTTCCTTGGATACAGTTTGTCCTAAGGGTTGGCCCCAAATGGATTTCTCGATCATATAATATATATATATATATATATATATATATATTGATTGACTATTTTTGGTGCGTAAAAAAATTAATATTGGAGTTCTGCAATGTGCTCTCTCTGAAAGTTGTTGTCTTTCTTCAGTCAGTGCCTTCTTTGCGGCCCCCTATTCCCAGGTTGGGGTGTCTTTCTGTATGTGTGTGTGTGTGGGGGGGGGGGGGGGGGGGTTGGAAGGGGTAGGCAGTGAAGGAAGAAAAGTGGTCCCTGTAAGGACAACCTGATGGTTAATAGGCCCCTGTTTGAATGACGGTATCACGAGCTCCAATCTGGGGGATTTTCGGCTACCGCTGTCCAAATGGACAACTTTGAGATAAGACAGGATACGAGATAGAAACTGTAGAAGATCGGAAGATGAAATCAAAATGGGAGATGGCGAAAGGACAAATAGATGACTTGGAGTGCTTATAAAATTACTTAAGTTGGGAAGCAGAAGAATAGCTCAAAACAGAAAGCATATCGATAAAGAGTTTCATATCTATTGCTGTATCTTTCAAGGGTATGGTTAACTTTCTTTTCTGGTGGACCTGTTGCAGGACGGGTATGCCGTTGTTGCCGCTGATGGACCTGGTGAATATCCTGTAATTGCTGAATCAAGAGCAGGAAATGATGGAGTTGGTGTGACGATTACCCCTGGAACTGTTGCATATGTAACTACTGGAGGTCTGTTTGTTCAGATATTGTGGTTCCATCGATATTGTTAAAATCTTTACCTTTATGCCTAGACGATATATTCTCTCTTGTTGATCCTGGTAGATATTTAGAATTATATCTAAAAACAAGAAAAGAAGATATCCTTATAGGAGAAAAATGATGTGTTCCATCTATCCGTATCAGATGTTGTGCTGGTGGTAGACGCTGGTGCGATCACTTGTTAGATGTCGTGTTCAAACTAAACTTCAATTTTATTGAATCTCTAAGGATCAAGTTAAGATAGGTCAAAATTGGTCTTAGGGTTTTCTAGAAAAGCTCTACTCTTATTAGTCATGAAAATTTGAAGTCAGGCGCCGTTTTGAGCTTTAGGGTGTGAGAATAATACAATGATGAGCTATAACAAATCCAGCGTAATCCCACAAAGTAAGGTCTGGAGAGGGTAGTGTGTACACTAACCTTACCCTACAAGGTAGAGAGTCTGTTTCCGAGAGACCCTCAACTCAAAGAGAGATGTAAGAGAAGCTAAAACAATAAACCAATAACAATAGGAGAATATAAATAAAATAACAGAGGCGAAAGACGTAACATACAGTTAAAGAAATATGTGGATAAGAAAATACTAGAAAACGAGACTAATACCAAAACTACCAGCACGAAAGGAAGACACCCACTGCGACCTACTAACCTTCTACCCTAATTCTTGACCTTCACAGTCATGTCTTGAAAGCTGAAGATGCGCCATGTCCTACCTTATCGCTTCTCCCCAATGCTTCTTAGGCCTACCTCTATCTCTCATCAGCCCCACTATGACGCACCTCCTCACCGAGGCATATATGCATCTCCTCTTCACATGCCCATACCATCTCAGTCTCACTTCCCGCATCTTATACTCCACGGGTGCTACTCCCATCTTGTCCCGAATATCTTTATTTCTAATCTTATCACTTATGGTACGCCCACACATTCATCTCAACATTCTCATTTTTGCTACTTTCATTTTGTGGACATGGGAGTTCTTGACAGGCCAACACTTTGCCCTAACATAGTCAGTCTAACTGCTACTTTATAGAACTTACCTTTTAACTCTTGGTGGCACATTCTTATCGAACAAAACCCCAAAAGTGAGCTCCATTTCATCCACCTCACTCCAGTTCGATGTGTGACATCCTCGTCAATCTCCCCATTATCTTGGATTACTGACCCGAGGTGCTTGAAACTCCCTCTCTTGGGAATGACTTGTGTATTAAGCCTCACTTCCCTATCCGCTTCATGAGTCTCGTCGCTGAACTTGCACTCCAAGTATTTAGTTTTAGTCCTCCTCAACTTGAAACCTTTAGACTTTAGGTTTGTCTCCAAATCTCCAATCTTGCGTTAGCACTGCCTCACCTCTCTTCGACTAGTACTATATTATCCGCAAATAACATGCACCAAGTCACCCTTGAATGTGGCGTATGCATAGCAAGGCAAATAAAAACAGACTAAGAGTTGATTCCTAATGCAACCCTCACGACCGAGAAGTGCCTCAAATCTCCTCCCACCGTCCTAACTCGGGTCTTAGCGCCATCATACATATCCTTAATCATCCTAATGTATGTTACATGCACACTGCTAGCCTCCAGACAGATCATAGACACTCCCTTAGGACTTTTTCATAAACTTTTTCTAGGTCGATGAACACTATATGCAAGTCCCACTTCCTCTCTCTATACTATACTGCTCCTCCAACCTCCTTACAAAGTGAATGACTTTGGTAGTTGATCGCCTCGGCATGAATTCGAATTGGTTCTCGGAAAATGGACACACTTCTCCTCACCTTTACTTCCACCATCCTCTTCCAAACTTTCATAGTGTAGCTTAGCAGCTTGATATAGTTGTTGCAATTTTGGATATCACCTTTGTTCTTGTATAATGGAATCATTGTACTCCATCTCCATACTTTCCGCATCTTCGTCGTCTTGAAAATGATATTAAACAACCTAGTAAGCCACCCCAAAACCTGCCCTACCCGCATTTTTCCAAAATTTCACAGGGATCTCGTCTGGCCCAGTCGTTTTTCCCTACTCATCTTATGCATAGCCCCATAACCTCCTCAACCTTTATACACCCGTAATACCCAAAATCTCGACGACTCTCAGAGTAATCTAAATCGCCCAACACAATGTTCCTATTCCCCTCTTGGGAATGACTTGTGTATCAAGCCTCACTTCCCTGTCCACTTCATGAGTCACACCGCTTAACTTGCACACCAAGTATTCAGCTTTAGTCCTGCTCAACTTGAAACCTTTGGACTCCAGGGGCTGTCTCCAAACCTCCAACATGAATAAAATATTCAAATGACAAAATTGCCCTTCTTCCAAAGCCATTTCTTTATACCTTCGGGAATTTCCAAGGTTATAATCGAAAACATGACTTTATCCGATTTAAAAGCAGACACATATTTTAGATTATGCACCATGTATCGCATTTGTGATAGCATGAACCAAACATCCACCAAGAAATGCATGTGCACTAATAAGAAATGAATTATTAATCCATGTATTATAATCTTTTTATTGAAGATAATGAGCAATCTGGTCCAGTTTAGTGGATGTAATTGCTATTTTAGTTGGTTTAGAAGCTAGGCGGCTCTATTACTTTGAGACAAATGGTCATCCAACTAGTACTGTTTTGTGTGTCAATTGATTTCTCCATGTTGTCCACTTATCCAGGTCCAGTGCCTGATGGTGCTGATGCGGTTGTGCAAGTAGAGGACACTGAATCAATTTCAGCTATTTCATCTGAACTGAAGCGAGTGCGAATATTGAAGCAAACTAGCCCTGGGGTCGATATTCGTGCAGTGGTAAGAACTTGATGCTGTATCTTAGGTATGTCTTCTGCATTTATGGTTTTGAAAAAAATGGTTGCTTGTAGGCTGGACGAATTGCTTTTGGAAACGACTTTATAATTGTGTTTCATTTTCTGAAAAGCAAAACATTTGTTTTATGGAAAACATGTAGAAGACAACTGCTTTATTTCTTAGAACAAACAGACCAATTAGTGGTATTTAAATAAACGATGTATTTACAGTGTTATCTAAAAACTATTTTACATATATGCATGTCTGTGTTTGACCTCATTCTAGAGAGAATGAGTGACGAGGCATATTGCATTCGGATTTCTGGCATGGTTGAGCAATAAAAATCTGGATATTGGCATGAATATTTTCGGAATATTGATCCATGTATTTTATTAAGTGTTTTTATTTTTGGAAGTGATTAGTTTTATTAACTAGAGGATCTAGTTCATAAAATGTTTGGCAATGAACTGCACCCTCAGACCTAATGATACATTAAGCTGACTGAAGTTTGTTTCTGCACTACTGCTGATTGGTGCGGCTATCAGCAATTTGTGTCACCCTAGGGCTGGTCCATATGACGGAGAAGTGAGTTTAATGGTTATTTTGGTCCTTTTGCGCGTCTGAACTATCGATAGCTTACAGCATAGTAGTGCATCTTAACTTGTTATCTTTTGCTAGAATATGACAACCCACTAATTTTGAGTCAAGTCAGTTTTAATGCATCTTCATAAAATTCTTTTGCCCCCTGAGAGTCATAAGCTATAAACTATATACTCCCTCTGTCCCAATTTTTGTGACACTCGTTCCTCTTTAGTCCGTCCCAAAAAGAATGTTACCTTTCTATATTTAGATACAATTTAACTACAAAATTTGCATTTTACCCTTAATGAGATGATTTATGGCCACACGGATGTAGAAGACTTATTCTAGACCACAAATTTCAAAAGTCTTCCTTTCTTTCTTAAACTCCATGCCAAATCAACCGGTGCACATAAATTGGAGTGGAGGGAGTATTTCTGTTGGAATACTGCATTTTTTTTGACAAGTTTAAGACTTTTTTTTGTTCGGTAAAAGCATATTTAAGAAAATGTTCTCCTTATAGCTGCTTAAGCTTTATTATTTGACTGTTCTTTTTGAAAAGGAGGCTATAGGACTTGAAAATGGAGCAATTGCTTTTAATTACTTAACGCATTTGACTACTATCGTGAGTGCTCAGTTGGTTTTTTATAACTGCTTTACAATTATCTTTTCCAGGGATCTGACATTGCACAGGGTACTATCGTAATGAAATCTGGGGAGCGATTAGGTGTTGCGGAAATTGGTCTACTTGCCACAGTAGGTGTTGTCACAGTGAAGGTATTTGTTTTATTTCCTTGCAGTTTCGATGCTATAACCCATAATGGCTGCCTATTTCTGATGTTGCATTTCGGATTGATGATATACAGGTTTACCCTAGTCCAAAAGTTGCCGTCTTATCAACAGGGGATGAGCTTGTAGAACCAACAGTTGGGAGATTAGACCGTGGTCAGGTTGTGGAAGCTACTATGACGTTCCTTTTGAAAAAAAATTATCTGATGCTCACAGTGGCGATGCAGTTGCCATGATAACAACACTTCTGTCTGCATTAGTTTGTGACTTCAAAAAGAAGCATCTTAATATATCTAAAGCATCTCATCTATATTCTGGAATGTTGAGCATAGATATCTAAATTGTTTGCATTCACGCAGCGTCAGCGAAATCCCATTTAGTTTCACCTCGACGTCGCTCTTCTTATGCTGGCTAAACTTGTGCTGCATATATTTAGCTTTACTTCTACTTATCCTAAAACCATTAATCTCTAGAAACCTTCTCCAATGTACAAGCTGTTGGTTGATGCCCTCGCTGGTTTCGTTAATTAGCACTCTTAAGTCTGATATTAATTGAAGGAATGTGTTTTGTTCTCCTTATATGGTATTGGACAATCCACCCCTCAAGAGCTAGGTTTTGAGATTCAGTTAGGCCCAATGTCTATTTCTTCACATAGTATCGTAGCCAGACCCAAGGGATTGTTGGGTTTCTCAATGTTAGGCTCCGTGTTATGTTATCGATGCTCCAATTGTCCAGTTTTGGGCGTGCGTGGGGTTTAACTCCCACATTGATTGAGAGTCGGTTGTGGTCTCCTAATATGTCTTGGGCAATCCTCTCCTGAAGAGTTAGACTAAAGATACATTTCTTCACAAGCACAATATCGTCAGCAAGTAGCATACATCATAGGACCTCTTCTTGCATTATATATTACATTTGTTGATAGATCAACAAATATTTCATCCAATTTGAATTTTATATTATTCTTAGCAAACCTTTATCTTTTTGACCTGTTCTCTTACAATCAGCAAAACCATGGTGAGACTTCATCAACTAAATATTGAGGAATATCAATTATAGAACATTCACTTGTGCATCCATAACCTAATGGTACTTGTCAGATTGGGTGTTATTCTTTCGCTAGCTTGCAGCTCTTCTTTCATGGAAATTCTTCTATAAATTTCCTTTTTCTATTATTCGTATATTGATGAGATTTCGTCAACTAAATATGAGGAATCTGTCTTCCTTCCTTTCTATCTTGTTATGCTCAGGTATCTTATACATAATTCCCTCCTGTTCATTGCATGGTTACTATAGTACTTGTAATCTATGTTGTGTGGACTCTCCAAAACTGCTGCCGCACCCGTGTCGGATCCTCCAAAAATGCACTACTTTTGGAGGATCCGACATGCACCTGGCGACAGTTTTGCGGAGTCCGAGTAACATAGTAGTAATTGGACTATATTATTTGCAAAGATATTCGCCTCTGGCGTATTTTACTTAAATTTCTATTTGTCACAAGCAGATTAGGGACTCCAACCGTGCAATGATCCTAACTGCTGCAACACAGCAGCAATGCAAAGTTCTCGATCTCGGTATAGCTCGTGACGATGAGCAGGAGATTGAGACGACGCTAGACAATGCATTTGCTTCTGGAATTGACATCCTTGTCTGCTCTGGAGGTGTTTCCATGGGAGACCGGGATTTTGTGAAGCCTTTACTTCAAAAGAAAGGGAGAATATTATTTCAGAAGGTAATGCTGGCAAATTCTGTTTACAGATTTTGGAAACTTGTATTTTCAAAGGGTAATGCTCACTGCGTATGCTTATGGGATTGAGCTGGGAGCTTGTGCTATACAGTAGTGTTTCTTGCTTGTATCTACACACGTCTTGTATCTATGGAATCAGGGAAATAATTACTTTAGGCTTTTTTCACTTTTGGCTGGTGCCCCAATATAATTACGGGCTGTAGCTCAAATATACAAAACATGTACACTGATTATGTATATGGTATGTATATTTATGTTTATTGTATTTATATACACAGATATACATCAGTGTTTGTTGTTTGTATATACACACGTCTTGTATCTATGAAATCAGGGAAATAATTACTTTATTTTCATTCTTTGCAAATCCAGGTTCTCATGAAACCAGGAAAGCCTATCACATTTGCTGAGATCGTTCCCAGATCATCCGACGGGACTTCTGGTAAGATTCTTGCATTTGGGCTACCTGGAAATCCTGTGAGCTGTTTGGTCTGTTTCCATCTCTTTGTGGTTCCAGCCATTCGACACATCTCTGGGTGGGCAAACCCTCGTCTTCCAAGGTTGCCAAGAGTGCCCCTCAATCCTTTTTCTATTCAACGTTTGGTTGATTTATAGTCGTCCAATTTCACTAAAGCAGTATCTGTTTCTAATAATTGTAGAGTGCAAGCTCGTGTAAAGCATTCAATTAAGACAGATCCTTTCCGTCCAGAATACCATCGAGCTGTTATCTCCTGGCAGTTGAATGATGGGTCGGGTTCTCACGGGTAAGCGTCTTATTTTCTGTTTTTGTTTCTCTTTCTTTCAGAACATGCAGTTCCATCCAACTATAAACTTTGAAGAGTAAATTTTGAGAGTTAGTAGTTCATATCATTTTCCAAATGTATTCATCAAAACATCATTTTCCAAATGTACTTACTGGTGTCATAGATGCTGGTTTTCCTGGATTTTTAGCCTATTGTAGCTCCCTTCTTGTTTATTCTTTGTCCAATGTATCGCATATTGCAAATTATGAAGTGCTCAATATACGATCTTTTTCAGTGATAAAAAATCATTTGATGTGAATGCTATTCTTTTTACTTTGCTTTGTAGTCTTGGATGTACTTCAATAATTCCAACTTTGACCTATTTTTAACACATGTTCGTGCTTTTAACCGGTTCATAGATCACAAGATTGTACATTTTTGCTGCATCATTGTTTCTCCTGTAAATAAAATCCTAAGGGGTTGTTTGGTTCAAATCCTAAAAGATTCATTTGAGCCCCAAGTAGAGCAGGCGATTCATACATCATTGATATTTTGTTTTGGGGAAGGAGAGAAGAGGGGTCAAGGTTAAGATGTCCAATACTTCGTTCATGCTTTATTAGCAGACTGTTGCAGTGGATGGCATCAAATGCTTCTTTTTCCTCTTTATGATTTACAGGTTCATGGCTGAGAGTACAGGTCATCAAATTAGCAGTCGACTTCTCAGTATGAAGTCAGCCAATGTTTTGTTAGAGCTTCCGGCTTCAGACGCTTCATTACCAGCTGGTGCTTTAGTGTCTGCAATTTTGATTTCTGATATAAGCAATTCGCCAGGGAGCAGGAATTTGCAATTGCCAGTCTTAAGTAGCATCCAACAAGAACATAAGCCAGCAGCTGCAAATACTGGCAGTTGTGAAGATTCTGAATTTAGGGTAGCTATTCTTACAGTAAGTGATACTGTTGCCGCAGGATTGGGACCTGATCGCAGGTAATTTATAGTAGGGAGCTGCTTCTCTTCTATATTTTCCATTGTATCAAGTTGCTCCTTTGTTTCAAACTTATGTTCCATATATTTCAATATTTCATAATATCTTACTATATGCGTGCTTATCTTTTCTCCTTTCTTCCTTCTGCTTATTTTTCTAATCCTCTATTTCCTTATTATTCTGCATTCATGCAAACAGTTGAGAGAGAAAGAGTTCATTACTGCCATTTTGGCGTGCAATTTTCTGTTAGCTTGTAATTTGTTAATGACATGCGTATCGTAAGATTTAAGCTTGTTAAACTGAAAGTTACTCAGGAAAGATGGTATGTCTAACTATTTGCAAGAAAAGAGGATGTTCTTCAAACTTTATAGTCATTGGAAACCATTGTTCCGAATGAAACTCTTATTTTCATTTGCCTCCATAGCCACTATAAATGACCTACATCTATCTCTTGGTAAAAGTTACTTCATTTGCTTCCGCGGCCACTATAAATGACTACTCTAACTACTCTATCTCTTGAGTTTTACCACTCTTTTTCCGTAAATGACTACTCTAACCAGTCTATGTCTTGGGTTTACCACTCTTTGTCCGGAGACATATTGGTGCAACTGCCACGTCAGTTAGTTTAAAATTGAGAGAGATGCATCAGGATACACCTTTTTGGTTTGTGATTCCAGAAGGGTCACTTTAGTGATGCAAAAAGAAAAGTTGCAAATCTGATATTGCTCCATGTAAAAGTGAAACGTGTGTACTCACTCTTCTACAAATATTAAGCTACTTCCTATTACTTGGTGTTTGAATGGCTCCCTTCTCCCACCTCTTTTATATAAAGAGAGAACTTGCATCAGGATACACCTTTTTGGTTCGTGATTCCAAAAGGGTCACTTTAGTGATGCAAAAGGAAAAGCGGCAAATCTGATATTGCTCCATGTAAAAGTGAAACGTGTGAGTGCTCAGACTCTTTGCTACAAATATTAAGTTACTTTAGTACTTGGTGTTTGAGTGTCTCCCTTCCCCTACCTCTTTATATAAAGACTGAAGTTGCATCAAGATACACCTTTTTGGTTCGTGATTCCAAAAGGGTCACTTAAGTTATGCAAAAGGAAAATGGCAAATCTGATATTGCTCCATGTAAAAGTGAAACATGTGAGTACTCAGACTCTTTGCTACAAATATTAAGCTACTTGCTAGTACTTACTTGGTGTTTGAATGACTCGTGTATCATTAATTAGGAACCCATCACTTTAGCTTCCAGAAGAGGCAAGGTTTACCATACTAATGATAAAACAACTGGGAGGATTCCTTGTGGTAGTCATGTTTGAGAAGTTGAAACTTCGCGGTAGGCATGTGCACTTTGACAAGCCTTTCTCCCCAGAAGAACTAGCTCTGCTTCTAGTTTTTCCTTGGTTTTCGGAGAGATAAAAGAACTACTACTGTATCATTGATTTGATCTGATGGTATTTCTTTTCTTTCCACTTAAAATGTCTCATTTGCAAGTGAACATTTTGTCAAATGCGTAGATATTCTATTTTGGGTTCATCATAAGCTGATTACTTTAAAAAAAGGGCTATATGCACGGGGTCCGAGGAAGGGCCAAAGATATTGGGTCTTTTGTACACAACCTTACCTTACGTTTCTACTAGAGGTTGTTTCCGCGGCTTGAACCCCTGACTTCCTCTTGGTAACACGGAGGCAGCTCTTATCATCGCACCAAGGTCCCCTTCCATAGGCTGATTCCTTTCTATGCATTAACATTATTTTTTGTTAAAGAAATGGATCTTGGGCCTAACTCAATCCCAAAAGCTAGCTCAAGAGGTGAGGATTGCTCAAGTCATACTAAGGGGATCATTCATCCCTTAAAGCACCGATGTAGGACTCTTAACTGACACCCTTCACGCTCAGGGATGGACATATGGAGCGTGGGAATTTAATATGGGGGCCCAACATCGGGAAACGAGAATTGGGACAAGTACAACTCTGATACCATGTAAATAAATAGATCTTGGGCCTACCTCAACCCAAAAGTTAGCTCAATGAGGTGAGGATTGCCCAAGCCTAAGGAGACCGCTCATCCCTTTAAGCACCGATGTGGGACTCTTCACAGTTTTCACCTTGGATAAATTTACATGGCTGCTTGCTATTTTCTTGCTCCCATAATATGTTAGAACCCATTAGAAAGGCTCCCCTTCCCTGATTATCAACTGGTTTGAGTTTCTTTATGCTATATGATATCGCAGTGGTCCAAGGGCAGTTTCTGTCGTCAATTCATCGTCAGAAAGGCTTGGAGGGACAAGTATAGTTGCAACAGCTGTTGTGCCAGATGATGAGCAAAAGATCAAAGACATGTTGCAGAAGTGGAGTGACGTTGACAAAGTGGATCTTATTCTTACCCTTGGTATGCTCCTAAATTATTATGGTCATGGTCTCATTTCTTTGCCGAGCTGATAATATTTTTTTATAAATTACTCTTACTGGATGAGTCAGGTGGGACCGGCTGTACGCCAAGGGATGTTACCCCTGAAGCTACCAAAAGTATGATACAGAAAGAAACACCTGGTCTTCTCTATGTTATGATGCGAGAAAGTTTGAAGGTATCAAAGTTCTCATATCACTGTTATTCCATGGGCATTTTATTCAATTGCATATGTATTAAATGTGGTAAAATTTGGCAGATAGTTTATACACCCTTGTCTGTATAATCTTAACCTAGTTCATTGCTGAAACTATGGGGGCGTTGAAAAACAATGAAAAGATAGAACTAGGTGCACAACCACATGCTCATGTCACAAGATCTTTGTCGTTTGTTACCATTTCTAAAAAGAAGATAATTTACTTTACAAGTAAAAGATTAGGATAAGAAGACATTCTATGACGTTGTAGGGAGACAACAACAGACCAAGTACGTAGTTGAATTTTTCCCGTCTGCCTAACTTTGATAGACAGAGTTATCCGGTGGATAGTCGAGGTGTCTGTAAGCTGGTCCAGACACAACTGTTATCCAAAAAAGTATATAAATTAAATAAAAGGGAGAAGGAGTCAGCTTTGAAGCTGACTCTGTTCTAGTCCAAAAAGAGCTCTATCCCAAACTGCACCCCACCCACCACGAAAAGTATTTCAAGCTTTGAAGTTGACTCTTTTCCTTAAGTATAAAAATGAACGTAGAGAATTCAAGTTAAGCAAGTGAATTTTCTGTCTGCCTTTCTGGTGGCCTTCTTGTATAAAAGCAACGAGGGATGTGTATTATCAAACAACTAATGACGTGACCTTCGTTAGATAACATCAGATATTTATTCTTCCTCAGGATTTCTATATATCTCAAGCTTTGAAGTTGACTCTTTTCCTTAAGTATAAAAATGAACGTAGAGAATTCAAGTTAAGCAAGTGAATTTTCTGTCTGCCTTTCTGGTGGCCTTCTTGTATAAAAGCAACGAGGGATGTGTATTATCAAACAACTAATGACGTGACCTTCGTTAGATAACATCAGATATTTATTCTTCCTCAGGATTTCTATATATCTCTGTTAGCCCTTCTCCTTTGGTTGAACATTTCGCATGCTTACGCAAGGCTGCTATAAATTTTTTCCCTGACCTAGAAAAATATTTGAATTTCTTCTAATTTCATGATGCATCCGACTTCACACAGGTAACGCCTTCTGCAATGCTCTCACGTGCAGCAGCTGGAATAAGAGGATCAACATTGGTAAGGCCACAAGTCCAAACTAATGCATCTTTATTATCATGCACCACAAAACACACCAACACAAGTTAGCCCAAAGTTCCCTCATATGGTTGATAAGCTTACCTAAAATTGTTTTCTTGGGTAACGCAAAGGTAAGGCATTTTCTGGTTCTGTATTTGCATTCTTAGTCTTCCATTTTACTGAACTCTTTTCTTTAACAATGCCGAATCTGAGTGTTGAGTTTGTAAAACTATGCTTAGTCTTTCATTTTGTTGAATAATGAACTTCTTTAGCAAGTCGAATCTGAGTGTTGAGTTTTAGAACTATGGTTGGTATTTCCATCAATTATACATTTTATCTCCCTAATCCAATGATTATTTATATTGTTTGCTTGTCCGTTGGTTTTCCTGTACATTTATGTTTTAGGTATATGATGTTTGTCTGCAGCAACAGGCTGATCTTCTATTACACTTCCATAGTTGAAAAAAATGGGAAAAAGAATCATGAAGATCTTCAATGTAATTTTTAATCCATTGCGCCTAGCGACTTGTTTGTTTTGTCTTCTAAAATTCATCCGAATCACATAGTTAACTGCAGAAGGTAGCTAATTAGCTGGCAGTTTACAATTGATTGCTCATGGAATTAGCAAAATTTCCAGAAAATAGCTACTTCTGCTGCAATGGTAAAATCTCCTAAGATAGTAAGATTTACACATGTTTCAAACTTTACAAGAAAGTTTTGATGGATTTATTTATATGTGATCCATAAAAGATGGCTTGACATATTTAGAGAAGAGGGATATTTTGCAGGTTCTCTTTCTAGGTTGCCGGCTCCGACTAGCTTGCGATTTAGGCATAGTTGCTGTTGTTTTCTTTCTAGTAATCAACGTCATATTCCTGCTTCTGCTTTCCCAATCACTCGACTTATCCAAAGCAGTGGCACTCATAAGTAGACCTAGCTACTGGATAGCCAAGTAGAGGAATCAGATTTAGTTAGGCATTGGGAAACTCTTGTCTTCTCTATTAGAAATAGGGAAGCTGTTCAATCCGTGAAGTACAGCCACTAGTCTTTTCTTTCTTAGAGCCAAGTGCGAAACCTGCATTAAGTTGAAAGGCTACATGTGCAAAATCGAAGAGATTGACCCTCTTCAATTTGGGATATTTACGCAAATAGTCGGTCAAATTCACTGTTTACTTTTGCTAGCTGGTGTACATAGAGTATACACATGTTATACAGTTATACATGAATTATACGTATATTATACATCTTTAGTTTAAGCGATTTGGTGGACGGCTGTTCCATGTTATTTGATCCTCTTATAAATTTATGCCAAATTCTGAACCTGAAATTTTGCCTTCACAATGTTCTCAGATCATCAATATGCCAGGCAATCCAAATGCAGTTGCAGAATGCATGGAAGCTTTGCTGCCTTCCCTTAAGCATGCGCTGAAACAGGTAAGGGGTGACAAGAGAGAGAAACATCCGCGTCATGTTCCTCACGTGCAAGCTGCTCCGACAGATACTTGGGAACGCAGTTACAAGTTGGCTTCGAGTGGTGTCGAAGAACATGGTTGTTCATGTTCCCACTAAAATATGACTCTGAATTTTCCAATGAGTTTATGTTGTTATAGGTTACTTAAGTATCTTCGTATATACTTGGCAAAGTTTACTTCCTACTTGGGGAATATACACCAGAGAAGGAAAATTAATAGCGTCACATAAATCTTTGATCTATTTCTTTGTTTGAACTGCCACGAAAAGAAAAAGGTGGATATGAGATAACCATAACGGATGCATCGGGATGGACGTCAAGTGGTTGGTATTGTCCCTCCTGGACCAGAACTTCTTGTTTCCGAGGGTGAATCTATCAAATTTGATCAACCATTAACGAGTAATCCTAATGTAGGTGGATTTGGTCAGGGAGGTGCATAAATGGTACTTCAAGAAGATCCATTACGTGTCCAAGGACTTTTGTTCTTCTTGGCATTTGTTATTCTGGTACAAATCTTTTTGGTTCTTAAAAACAAACAGTTCGAGAAGGTTGAATCGGCCGAAATGAACTTTTAGATTCGCAGATCTGTCGACATCTTGTTCGTAAAAATAACCAAATTCTTGTTGGCATTATGATTAAAAAAATGAATTTCTGAAAACTCCTTTGTCTTGGATTTGAGATATAACCATTGGTGCTAGTCATAGCCGTCGTCTCTTAGTAGACCATTTAGAAAAGCTTATACACAAGTGACCGGCAAACTAATAGCCTTGACCAAGCTTCTCACCATGCAAAAAATGCTTTTTTTTTTAAAGAAAGTATTTTTTTCCTCAATTTGAAGTGTTTGGCCAAACTTTTTTATTTTCTCGAAAAAAGTGCTTTTGGCTAGAAGCAGAAGCATAAAAAAATAGCTTCTCTCCAAAAGCAGAAGCAAAAACAGTTTTGACTTTTCTTCATACGAAAAAACCTATTATATATACCAAAATAACCTTACTTAGTTTAAACTATTAAAATGACTTTTGGGATGAACTTTCATATTTATTGGATGATTTTTTGATATATTTAAATTATCTTGAAAGAATAAAGTACATTTCAATTTTATTTTTATATTATTCTTAAATAAATTATTTAAAAAAAATAATACTTAAATAAAATAAAAAAACTTAATTATTATCTTTAATAATAAATATTTGTAATTATTTATCTACTTATATAATATTAACTATTAAGCAAATCTCTTCATGTCCTTATTTGTAATTTGACATACAAAAGCACTTTTCAAAAGTTAGGCTAAACACAAATTATTGTGCTTTTCAAATTGATTAGTCAAACACAAATTGCTTTTCTTCAAAAATCTTTTTTAAAAAACACTTTTAAGAAAAAACATTTCTCAAAATAAACTGATTTTTCCAGCTTGACCAAAAGGCTATAACTCTATGTTTCATGTGATAGTCGACTTACATTAGACCATGCCGCCCAGAGCAGAATAACAGAGAAAAACCCAAGAAGTAGCCATCGAACAACGAATATCAACAATAAGAAGAAGGCAATAAGTAACATGCTTTCCAAATAATTCAACCGCATAGCCAGAAGCAGGATCCAGGATTTAGAGGCTCCGAGGCCCAAACATTTTGAACGCAATCATAATACAATTTACATTGTCTAATAGGATATACATTTAATCGGTTCAGTTTATTTGGGTTTCGGTTCGGGTTATTCGTCTTTGGAGTTAATATAAACAAATCGATCGAGCAAAAATATTACGTAATAATTATGATAACTTTGAAAAAAAGGCATAAAAATTCAACTGGATTATGCATTTTGTACAAGAAAAAAGACTCGTTATCACTTTATATTTAGATACTTAAGGCAAAAATTTATACTAATAAACACTCTAAATATTAAGTAAGTTTACAAATATTTTTCAATTTTTAATTTTCGTAAAAATTAACTCACTCTAAATATTAAGTCCTACTTTAGAGCATTTTGACAAAAAATAAACTTTCATCAATGATTAAAACAATAACTTATTCAAAGATTCTTTTTTTAATGTTTCTTTGGTTTTTGCAAATAAATATTCAGAGTTGTGGTCTTGGAGAAAACAATTAATTTTTCTTTATCTATTTGATAAATCACGGAGGAGTTAGGAAAGTGCAATAATGGAGATTTCTTTGAATAAAAATAAAGTAATAAGATCAAAGAAAAATTCAATGGGACCTATTAATAAACAACAAAGAGCAATTAAGTAAAGAGAAATAAGAAACAAAAGATTCTCCTGTAATTGTCTTAAATGCACCAAAAAAAGCTTTTAAAATAATGAGCTAGGCCAAATTCGAACCCCCATCATTTGAGTGTGAAGGTTTCTTAGCGTCCACCAACTAGTAGAGCGACCAGGTCCTCTACTAGTTCCCACAGAACTACGTGCTAGAAAAACGAGTAAAGAGACAAAGGATTTTTACGTGGAAAAATCCCACTCAAGGGGACAAAAACCACGACCTACACTTGTAGGATTTCAACTTTACTAACTTGTAATCTAAACTATTACAAGCCACTTTGTAATGACTTTCTTTCAAAGACTTCAATACTCTAACTTGTAATACTTCTTACAAGCCACTTTGTCACAACCTAGTTACAAAGACTTTGACTCATGACTAGCTTTAGTCACACACAAGTTTGGAAGATGAAAGGTTAAAAGGTTCCTAATTAGTTGCTTCTACAAAGCTTAGTAGGATACAATGGAAAACAAGATACAAGATTACAACTCAACTAAGGACATTAACATTACTTGATAACCACGTGTGAGGTCTTAGTGGAGTTGTCTTCTTGCTCTTGAAGCCCTTGAGTCTTTAATGCTTGAGAGCACTTAATGCTTGAATATTCTTAGTAATTGCTCAAGTGAGTATGTTGTTCTTCTTGCTTTAAGATATTACCAAACCTTGCACATTCCAAGAAGGATGTCCAAAATCTTGAAGGTACATGGCTCAACCACTAGGAAGTGACTGCTGCACTGTTGCTACACTGTAGCGGGAACAATAGCAGGCAGTCACCTCTTTCTGTCACAGCTTTTTACAGCTGTCAAGTTTGCCTGTACTTTATTCTGTGAGTCCGTTAAGGGATCAGGTCCCTTAGTTGGTCCGTCCTGATTCAGCACTGTATGATCCGGAATTCCTGGAGACATAGATAGCTTGTGATGCTGTATACATTAGGTCCTCAAACTGGTCCTTCACATAAAAGTTTGTTAAAACATCAAAACAGAATACAACTCATCAATTTTCCCCTTTTTGATGATGACAAACTTTTATAATTGGGAGGTAAAGGTGATAGAGTAACACATGCGTGACCAGGTTTCCAGCAAGTTCCCCCTATCAATATGCTTCCCCCTTAGGTTGTGCTTCCCCCTTAAACATTGCACAACCAGGTCACAGTTTCCAATTATTCCCCTTAGCTTCCCCCTTTTGGCATCATAAAAAGTCAGATCCAGGCAAGAAAAATCAAGGAAGTCCATTAAAGTTAACTCATGCCCCTTATGTGCACACAATCATGATAGAAGACATAATAAAAGTCAGTAAGGCAACAAATAGAACACAAAAGGATTGGTCTTATTTATAGCAAAAGCGTAAAGACATTTGTAGAAGACTCTGCTCGAAAGCAGAAGACTTCATTTGGATTTTTCAAAGTATGAGCAGTCATATGTTATCCAATCCCAGAAAAAACAAAAAGAAACAACATTAATCACAACCAGCCACATAAAGAGGAATCCTAGGGAGCACTAGATGAGGAGGGCATAGAGGTAGAGGTAGTGAGAGTGCGGAGGACTAGGTCCATACGAGCATTTGCTGAGGAATGTTCCTGAAGAAGCCTTTCCTTCAGATTCTCAACCCGACGTTTCAATTCTGCATTCTCCATGGTCAAGCGGGACACTTCTGCATCAGTGGAACTCGAAGAACTAGGTCCCCTATCAGACTGGCCGGACACTTCCAGAAGAGCTATTTGAGCTTTCAGCCTCCTGATCGTGTCCTGGGCAGCATTCAGTGCAGTGATCATCTGAGAGATTGTAGAATTACTGCCCCTTGCCTTCTCAGTGCATTCACACTCCTCAAGTGTGATCTTGGTGAAGCTCTGTTTGCGGGTTCCAACCTGAGGACTATTGAGGGGTACTTGGAAGTACTTGAAGATTCTGGTCAGTAAGAAGCCATAGGGAAGACCATGATTACCATCCTTGAGGGAGACAACTTTGGTCATGTGATTGATCATTAGAGCTGGTATGTTGACCGGAGTGAAGTTGTCAAGTGCCTCCATAAGAATAAGGTCAGCCTTGGATGCAACAGATCGTCTCTCTGCCCGAGGACGAAGAACTTTGTTTACTAAATCAAAGAAAGTTGGTAGATAGGTAGCATAGCCTTCTTATGTACCCGGTCCCCTTGTTGAACAGACCCAGGCTTGACAATGACTTTTCGAAAGGTTTGGCTGCAGACATCTTTCTTTGGATCGACTAAAGACAAACCCTCTGATGGAACCCCTAGGATTATTCCCAGCAGAGCATCATCGAACACGATATCCACCCCTTCTACCAACACACACACATGGCACTCAGTAGGGGAGAAGAAGGTACCGTAGAACTCTCTCACAGCATCCTCATAACATTTGGACCGACTAACATTGAAGAGATGGTCCCATTTTTGAAACTCAAGCATAGCCATGAGTTGACTCATGCCTGGCATGTCAAGGATGTCAGGGTCAATGGTGCGCCCCAGCAGCACTGGTTGTAGCTTAACATTTTCCTTCCACGTAGCAGCTTGCACAGAACCAGGTTCCTTTGCTGATTCTGCTTCTTCTTCTCGCTTACGTTTACCTGACCCTTTGGACGATATTTCCTTCGAACTGGCAGATTTAGGTCCACTAACCTCTCCAACATCTTTCTTCTTCACTTTATCCTTAATCATCGAGGGTGATGGCTTTACACTCTTCCTAGCCATAACCTTTTTCCTTTTTACTAAGGAACTAGGTTCCTTAGCAGGTTTCTCTTCAACCTCCACCACTGGAATATGTTTGTCCACTGCAAACTAACCATCCTTTACTAGATGCCTCCTTTTAGGCTTGTTACACTTCTTGCTTTTTTCAAGATCCTAATCCAAAGCCTCTTTCTTCTGGAGTCTAGTAGAGGGACGCTTCACAGAGGGAGCGAAAATGCTGACCCCATGACGCACTTTAAATCGTGCACTGAGCACCATATCATCTTCATCATCGTCATCCACAGGAGCATAGAGAGGGGGAATAGACTCGAGAGGAGGAGTGTAGAATATTTGCTATTTTGGAGAATGAGAGGATGGTGAACCAGGTCCCTCACTAGTTTTTGAGGGTGGAGTCGCATGCTGAGTGGACTCGAAAGGGACCATGGTGCCAGCATCCTCAGGAGCAGACATAGAGGCTCCCTGAGTCTCAGGAGGAGTGCAAGGATTTTCAGGAGTTTTTTCGGAAGATAGGACAATGATGTTTTCTGCTGCCTCTTTGTCAGCAGATTCCATGAGGGTTTGAGATATGAGAGAGGAGGGGTCAATATACTGACTCGGAATCTCCTCTGAGACTTCAGAGATGGGAGAGGTTTCAGGGATGAGTGGCTCAGATAATGGTACAGAGGGAGATGGAGGTGGAGTGGCAACTGTAGGGGTTGGTTCTTTTGGCGAGGATGGAGTTGGTTCCAATTGAGGAGAAGAAGCTTTAGGGACTAAGGTTTCCTGAGATAATTCTGGTACTAGGGGAGCAGATAGGGTTTCCTGAGATGGCTTAGGAGAAGATAGGGTTTCCTTGGATGATGAGGAAACTTGGCCCTCATCAGGGGTGATGTTGAGGTCGGTAGCAATGAAGGAGGGGATGATTTCCTCTTGAGACGCCATTGTTAATCACAGTGAGCAAGGAGGGAAAGAAGTAGGTGAGAAGGAAGCTTTTGGGTTCAGATAAGTGGGAGTGAGTGAAATGGTGAGAAGTGAGGAGTTATGTAGAGAGAGGGAGAAGGGAAACTGGTCCAAGTGACGGTTTGAAGAGTTGGAAAATGTGTAAGGGTGTTGAAAGGTGGAAGGACCGAAGTGATTGATGTGTCTCTGAAAAGGTGGAGAGAGGTAGAAAATAGTGGCAGAAGTAATTAATGTAGTTACTTTTCGAGAAAGAGGGAGAGAAAACATATAACTACTAACCTGGCATATAGGAACCAAGTCCCATACATGTTTTATTTTGAAAAGAGAAACCTCAGTCCTTCCATGGTCTACAATGCCACTTCATTAAATTCTGTAATCACCATGCGTGTCTACCTGCAACGGTATTGAAGTGAGTTATACTTTATTAGGAAAACACCTTATCCTCTTAACTTGAGTAAGACATTCAAAGCCATAGGAGAACCAGGTTCCTAATTGGGTCTCAGCATGCCCAGAGCCAGTCTATTCTTCTCAAAGTGTTCTCGTCCAAGTGCTTTGGTGAAGATGTCTGCAATTTGATCTTCTGTGCAACAAAAACTCATGCTGATATGACCCTTTTCAACATTGTCTCTGAGAAAATGATGTCTCACATCAGTGTGCTTGGTTCTTTTGTGTTGAACGAGATTTTTTGCCTTGAGTGCACTTGTGTTGTCACATAGGAGTGGAATGCTGTCAATGAAAATACCAAAATCCTCCAATTGTTGTTTGATCCATAGCAGTTGAGCACAGCAGGAGGCAGCTGCAACATATTCAGCTTCAACTGTGGATAATGCCACAGAGTTCTGCTTTCTTGTGCCCCATGAGATTAAGCATGAACCAAGAAATGAGCCATACCTGAATCGCTTTTCCTATATACCAGATAACCTGCACAGTCAGTGTCAACATAACCAATAAGATTAAAATTGTCACCTGAAGGATAGTAAAGAACCAGGTCTTGTGTGCCTTTGAGGTAGCACAGGATCCTCTTAGCTGCTTTCAGATGTGACTCCTTGGGATTAGATTGAAATCTTGCACATAGTGCTACACTGAAGACTATATCTGGTCTGCTAGCTATGAGGTAAAGAAGTGAACCAATGATCCCTCTATACATGGTTTGATTCACAGGAGTGCCAACATCATCCATGTCAAGTTTGGTAGCCACTGCAATGGGTGTGTCAATCACCTTAGAATCCTCCATGTCAAACCTTTTGAACAGTTTCTTGATGTATTTCTGCTGGCTGATGCAAGTGCCATTGATAGACTGTTTGACTTGGAGACCCAGAAATAAGTTCAGGTCCCCCATCATGCTCATATCAAACTCACTTCCCATTAGTGTTACAAACTTCTTGCACAAGGAATCTGCAGTGGCTCCAAAGATAATATCATCGACATAGGCCTGGACAATGAGAATGTTCCTTCCTCGCTTCTTCAGGAAGAGAGTGTTGTCTATCTTTCCTCTTGTGAACCTGTTGTCTAGAAGGAACTTTGACAACCGCTCATACCAAGCTCTGGGAGCTTGCTTCAATCCATACAAGGCCTTGTCGAGTTTGAATACATGTTCTGGGTGGATATGATTTTCAAACCCAGGGGGTTGCTTGACATACACTTCTTCCTTGAGATAACCATTCAAGAATGCGCTTTTCACATCCATTTGGAACAAGGTGAATTCCATATGAGATGCAAAGGCTATAAGAATTCGAATGGCTTCCATACGAGCAACTGGAGCGAAGGTTTCATCATAATCAATCCCTTCTTCTTGATTGTAGCCTTGGACTACCAGCCTTGCTTTGTTCCTGGTTGTTTTCCCGTTTTCATCCAGCTTGTTCTTGAACACACACCTGGTCCCTATCATGGTTCTGTTTGAGGGATGAGGTACCAGATGTCATACTTTGTTTCTCTCAAATTGATGAAGTTCTTCTTGCATAGCCACGATCCAATCATCATCCTTTAGGGCTTCCTTGATATTCTTGGGTTCAATTTGGGACAAGAAGGCTGAGAAAGCTAGGGAGTTTCTAGTTTTTGATCTGGTTTGAATTCCGGAATCAAGAGGGGTAATTATGTTATCAAGAGGGTGAGAGCTTTTATGTTTCCAGTTTGGAACTTGAGACTGATTAGTGGTAGTGCTTGGTGTGTTAGTTGAGCTTTCTTGTGACTCCTGATCTGCAACCTGAGGAGTGCTTTCCACTGCATCTCCAACTCTTTCCTCACCTTCTGTGGGAGAGATAGGAGTACTAGGTTCCTCCTGAGGTTCTGAGGAAGAGGTTGAGTTGCCTTCCACTGTCTCCTTTGCTTGACTCATCATATCAGCCTTGCCATTAGACACATCAGAGATTTCCCCTGGAACTAAGAGTGGTTCGTTATCTTGGTCATCACCACTATTGTCCTTGTTTGAAAAGGGGGTTTCATTGAAGAGGACATGAACAATCTCCTCCATACATTGAGTCCTTTTGTTATACACTTTGTACGCCTTGCTTTGAGAGGAATAGCCCAGAAAAATTCCTTCATCACTCTTGGTATCGAACTTTCCCAGCTGATCCTTCCCGTTATTTAGAACATAACATTTGCAGCCAAAAGCCCTTAGATGGGTCACCTTGGGATTTCTTCCATTGAGTAGTTCATATGAGGTCTTATTCAGGAAGGACCTGATCATGCACCTGTTCACCAAGTAGCAGGCAGTATTGATTGCCTCAGCCCAGAAGTTTTTTGCAATCCCACTGTCTATTAGCATTGTTCGAGCATGTCCTCCAGAGTCTTGTTCTTTCGTTCCACAACACCATTTTGCTGGGGTGTCCTTGGAGCTGAAAAACTGTGTGTGATTCCATTTTCATTACAGAATTCATCAAATCTTGCATTATCAAACTCCGTTCCATGATCAGACCTGATGCATGCCACTTTCATGTTCATCTTCACTTGAATTTTCTGGACAAAGACCACAAATACCTCAAATGTTTCATCTTTCGAGCGAAGGAATAATGTCCAAGTGAATCTAGAGTAGTCATCCACAATCACAAAGATGTATTTCTTTCCACCCCTACTTGGAATTCTCATTGGTCCACATAGATCCATGCGGATGAGTTCAAGAGGTCTGGATGTGCTAACATCTTTCTTTGGTTTAAAAGATGATTTCACATGTTTCCCTCTTGCACATGCATCACATACTTTG
>ML396821.1:1448-21841 GCA_005239525.1 Nicotiana knightiana | reverse complement strand
GGTACGATATCTGGACTTAAAATCCTATATTATTTGTCGACCACGTACACTTGCGTGTGCATTTGGGAAATCAACCAACAACCTGTGTGCAAAATTTGAGGTAATTCGGATGAGTTTAGACGTGTTTCGGCGTCGGATGTGAATTCTAGAATTTTCCTAAGTTCCTATGCTCGAATATATGCATAATTGATGATTTTGATGTTATTAGACATGTTCTTAAGGCTCGACCTAGTTCGAATAAGGTATTAGGGTAGGTTGGTGGTTTTGTTTGCAGTCCCGTGGGCCTCGAAGTTGTTTCGGATGCTTAACGGGAGAATTTTGAACTTATCAACTTGCTAAACCAGACCTTCTTCTAGTGTTTTCGCACCTGCGAAGGTTTTCCCACAGTTGCGGACACGCACGCGCAATAGGGCTTATCGCAGGTGCGATGGTGAGAGAATTGACCAGCGGTCACAGGTGCGACCTGTGTTCCGCAGGTGCGGTACCGCAGGCGCGACCAAACGACCACAGGTGCGGCCCCAGTGGACTTAAGTGAATTTCGCACATGCGATACCTTTATCGCATGCGGTACCACAGGCGAGGTGATCGGGACGGCAGTTGTGAGATCCCTGTGTGTTTATTCCAAAAATCCGAGGGTTAATTTTCATAAGTCTAAAAATCGTTTGAGAGCTCAGGAATTGGCGATTTTCGGTGGGTTTTGAAGAGAAGGATTGTAGGTAAAGTTTTCTAATCCTAATTCATTGTTAGACCATTAATCCCCGTTGTTTTCTTTAGTTTTATTATCAAAAATGGGGGAAAAACCATGGGAACTTGATGAAACTTCCCCAAACCGAAATTCTGAGAATTTAAGGGGTTTTTGGCATCGTATTTCGATGTTTCTTGTCGAGTGAGTTAGTGCGTGAATGGGTGTCCGAAAAATATAACTTTTACCCGATTCCGAAGCGTGGGCCCGAGGGGCATTTTGGTCAAAATTTCTAATTTCGCCTGTTAGCTTCGAATTTATTAGTTATTTTGATTTCCTCAAATGATATTTACATTATGCAATCGAATTGAATAGATTTGGACCACCCGGAGTTGGATACTCGTGGCAAGGGCGTGAATTTTGGTTGATTAGCATAGTCGAGGTAACTGGCTAGCCTAACACTGTGTTGGGAAATTCCCTTAGGCATTTATAACTGGCTTACATATTTGCATTGGGACTGCGGGCTATGACGTGAAACTTTCCCGTGCATTGTATTGCATATTTATATTGGGACTACGGGCTACGACCTGAGACTTTCCCTTGCATTGCATTGCATATTTATATTGGGACTACGAGATATGACCTAAGACTTTCCCTTACATTGCATTGCATATTTATATTGGGACTGCGGGCTATGACCTGAGACTTTCGACTGCGGGCTATGACCTGAGACTTTCCCTTGCATTGCATTGCATATTTACATTGGGACTGCAGGCTATGACATGAGACTTTCTCTTGCATTGCATTGCATATTTACATTGGGACTGCGGGCTATGACCTGATACTTTTCGTCGCATTGCATTGCATATTTACATTGGGACTGCGGGTCGAGACCTGAGACAGTCCCTTGTATTGCATTGTACGACTATCTATTGATTTATATGCTGTGCAGAACTGAGATTTACTACTTCGTTCTTTCCGGTTCACTTTACTTCCTGTTAATTATTACTGTCTTTACTTAACTGTTAATTATATGTGTTTATTTTTGCGAACTCAGTAGAGTCGTAACCTAACCTTGTCACTACTTGACTGGGGTTAGGCTTGGCACTTACTGGGTACCGAATGTGGAGTACTCACGCCCTTCTACAGATGTTTTTCTCATGTGCAGATNTTTTGGGTTTTTTTTTCGGCCGCCGCGGGGTTTTTGAACCCCCCCCCCCCCCCCCCCCGTATCTTAGCATAGTTATAGTTCCTATATGAGACTACACTTTTATTTCCATTTTGTATATTGAACCATAGAGTTTAGCTTGTGATGTTGGTGACATTACGGGTTTTGGAAAGTACAAACTGTATATGCTGAGTAGCTACCTTATATGTAGTTGATATCCTTTTTGTCTGTATTTTATTGATTCTGTAGTTTTCCGTAAATTTCTAGGCTTACCTAGTCATAGAGACTAGGTGCCGTCACGATACCTTTCGGAGGGTAAATTAGGTCGTGACAATTTCAAACTTTGAATAATCAGTTATGAAATGTATTCTATATTTGAAATTTAGAATAATGAGATATCAATAGTAATATACATTTATTCACTAGATATGCTGAGTAGGTCTTTATATAGATGGCTATATTTGATATTTATTAAGTAATCTGATAAGATTTGTATTTCTTATGGTTGTTAAATATGAAGATTTCATTTTAATTTATATGCTTAACAGGACATGACACAAATTTCTTAATATCTCCATTTAGAATCTCACAATTAAATCATCAAAATTAATTATATTTTCTATTATTTGATCAATTTTTTTTATTTTTTTATTTTAAATTAGATTAAAACATGTATAAGTAGTCAAACATTCCTCCATTTCTTTTCTTCATTTTTCTTAATTGCCCTTTCAATTTTAAAAATAGGAACAATAAGGGGAAAAAGTTAGAAAAGCCATAAAAGTGTAATCTGGAAATAAATGAATAATAATCCTATATAATTGTGCTTCAAGAAAGCTTTTCTCCTCTTTACCACCAGGTTTTGACGTTCATAAAACTTTGAAAGGTTTGCCTATTCATCGTTTTCCACAATTAAATTTTTCATTCCTCATTGCTATAAGTGTGTTGGTTTTGGTGTGTGAGTATTTGTATTTTTTTGTGAGCACATGTACTTGTTGGTAAATCTAAGATTTAAAGTTAGTGGATTCTGCTCTATACACGTGTGTTTCAATTTATATTTTGTAGACACACATACATGTAAAGTTAGAGCTAGACAAAATGAATTTTGTCAAATTTACTGTGTCTAGTCAAGATTGCCATGGTAATCACTCGAGATACTTTCTTTTGTATATGTACTATTCACAAGCACCAAATTTCTTTTCCACATTCACATACGTAAAGTTTGTGCTAGACATGAATAAGATTCTGTCAAATTTATTATGTCTTGTAAAGATTACCATGGTAAGCATTGGAGATACTTTGTTTTGTATATGTATCATTCATAAACACTAATTTTTTTCCACGTACGAATACATATGTAAAGTTTGAACTAGACAGAAATGAGATTCAGTCAAATTTATAGTGTCTAGCCAAGATTACCATGGTAAGCACTCGAGATACCTTCTTTTGTATATGTATAATTCATAAACACTAATTTTTTTTCCATATACGAATACATACGTAAAGTTTGAGGTAGACAGGAATGAGATTCTATCAAATTTATTGTGTCTAGTCAAGAATACCATGGTAAACACTCGAGATACTTTCTTTTCTATATGTACTATTCATAAACACCAATTTTTCCACATACGTAAAATTCAAGCTAGATAGGAATGAGATTATGTCAAATTTACCGTGTCTAATATAATCTAGATTTCCACTCGAGATACTTCTTTTGTATATGTATTATTCATAAACAACAATTTTCTCCCTCACACACATACATTTAAAGCTCCAGCTAGATAATATGAATTTTGTCAAATTCATTGTGTCCTGTCTAGATTACCACAGTAAGCATACCCGAGATACTTCTTTTGTATATGTATTATTCATAAACAATACTTTTTTGCTCTCACGCACATATACATTTAAAGTTCAATCTATGTAAGATGGATTCTATCAAATTCATTGTGTCTAGTCTATATTACCACAATAAGCATACCCGATATACTTCTTTTGTATAGGTATTATGCGTAACAATTTCTTACCACGTATGCATACAATAAAGTTCGAGCTGGGCAACGATAGAATCTATTAAATACATTGTGTCTAGTTTAGACTCCCATAATAATTAAGCATTTGAGATACGTATTATTTATAAACAACAATTGTTTTCACACATGTATACATGTAAAGTTCGAGCTAGACAAAATGAATTCTGTCAAATTCATTGTATATGTCTAGATTCCCACTTTAAGCACTCGAGATATATACACTTTCTTTTTATATGTATATACTATTCATAAATAACAAATTCTTTTTGTTGCTTTTGTATTTCACAGGTCTAAAAGTACTCTACAATTGTTAATGGAGGAGATGAAGTGCAATGGTTTTTCTGCTCAATTATTAGAATCAAATGAAGTGAAGCCCTTGACACAAATACCAATGGAAGAATTTGTAATTGAAGACAGATTAATAAGCAATGATAATAATAATAATGAAAAGAGAAAGGGAAAGAAGTCAGAGGAAAATCCTAAACCAGTGAATGGTCACAACAAGAGAGGTAGAGGAAGGCCTTTGGGTAGTGGTAATAAAATTAATCTACTACAAGTTTTAGCTTCTCAAGGTGAATTTTCTCTCTTTACAAGTTCTAGTATCTTGTGATAATTTTTTTTTATCCCGTCCGATATAGGTTATGGGTTCGAGTCGTGGAAATATAGCCACTAATGTCTGCATTATAGTTGGCCATCTATATCGCACTCCTTGAGGTGCGGCCTTTTCCTGGACCCTATGTGAATGTAGGATGCTTTGTGTACCAGCAGCCTATTTAATTTTGTTAAACATCAAACATTATGGTACGATAGATATAATCTCTTCCTCCTTAATTAGAGTCTCGGGTTTGAGCCATGAAAACACACATAATTCTGATAAGGGAGCACATCGAGCCCGGGAATAAGAAAGTTCCACTTCCTCCTTTAAAACCCATACGCGAATAATGTTTAGTTGAAGGGGTATTGAACACCGGGTGAGAGACCAAAAATAAGATTTTTGATTACTAGGAAAGAAGTATTTTAGAGAATTTTGGTTACTTTGCGTTAGTATTTGAGGATGAATTTTAAACAAATCTTTTTGTTAAAAATGATATTTTATTAGTACATAATTTCAAAATCATAAGGAAATGAACGAAGTTGATAGGCATAAACAATAAAGAGGTATATGTCCGATTATTTTAATTTCTTTTTATTTATTTTTTTGGTATGAGTATGTTTCAACAAATTAAATTTGGTATAGCGTAAACAAATTATTTTACTAAATATTCTCCCAGAGTAATCGACAGGACCTATAAAAGAAAATGTTGATCGTTCACTTTTTTTATTTTCTATTTTTTTAAAAGTAATCATTCAATTGATTGTTAAATATATATGTGATTATATGTTCAGTGGTTATAAGAATAAAAATATTCTCTTATTTTGCTTTTCTTTTGGGGTGAAGGTGGAATAGCAGCTAACAATGGGGAGTGAGTTCACTCCTGTTGTTGTTGTAGTGGAGCCTGGAGAAGTAAGATATATTTTATGGTCAATACAATAATTTTTTAATATTTTGATTCCTTAGAACAATAATCACTTAATTAATTAATTATTATTTTGTGCAGGTTCTTGTTGAAAAAGTTTGGTCATTGAATAAAATAAATGGTGAATCTGTGTATATTTTTTCAGCCACTGGGACAATTTCAAAGGTTCATCTTGGTCATTCAATCGGTGGCATCCTCAAATGTGAGGCAAGTAACCACTTGTTAGTATATTTTTCTTAATTTTTTTTTTTTTTGGGTTTCCTATTTCCGCAAATTTCTCCTTTTTTGTGTGTGGTTTGCCATTGTGGTACCCATTTCGGGCTCCCAATAAGCTGGTCAAACTAGCTTATAAATACTGTTCGACTTATTTACGCGTTTGATAAAGTTAAAAGTGCTTATAAGCCAAGTGCATATCCAACTTCCCTGATAGGTATCATGAATAAATCTGAGTTGTTTCCAGAGGTTTGTCCTAAGTACATAAGTGTTGCTAACATAAACAATAATGAAAAGCGAAGAGTTGGTAGAAGGAATTATTACCTTGACCATGACATTAATTCCCTGGAATGTGGTGAAGACTTCATCAATTTTGAGTAGATCATTCTTCCAGATAATGACTATGCCCCCAAACAGGACAATAACCGGGCTTTGGATTTTCACAGAGAATCCCAGTTCATGAATCAGGTGTTTGTGCTCAACCATCCTATTTTTCAAGAGGACTAGCATAGCAGGCTTGTGCAATTTGACCATCCCAGCACAGTGCCTCCTAAACTCACTATTGTTGGCACCCCTAACATTCCAAATCATGAAATGCATTAACAGCTTGTTGTGTGGTGGGGACTTCCTTTTCAGGCATTTAGCCTTCCCTTTCACAGGATTGGCCTTCAAGTTCACTTGTATAGAGCTGACATGTTTGTCTTCCTGTATCAGAACTGGGCTTAGTCTTACAGATGTGTCTCCTGAGTTTGGATTTAAGGCAAACCTTAGGCTTACCCACTCATTTTCATGCTCCTTAGGCAAAGTGCGATAAGAATTTCTCCCGCAGGTCCTTTGAACTCTATTAACTCCTCTTGTTGTAGGAGAATTGCCTTTGTTTTGGTACTCTCAACATTGCAATCAGGGCCTCCAGCTCTGTGTTGGAGGCTTGCAGGCGCTCTTGGACCTTTTCTAATCTTTCCATCTGTGTTTCCTTTGATGGCGGGGTCGTGGTCCATGTTGGTGACCATTGGGAGAATGTGGGGCTTACAATCTCCTCCCCTGGTGATACTAGGGGCATAAGGGAATAGAGTGGCTGATCTGATCCACCAGGGTGCTCAGCTGGTTCGGTGTCACTGTTTGTTGGTTGAGTGCTACCTGGGCTTGTACCAAGGTTGTCAGCCACCGTTTGTCACGATCCAAATTTTCCTCTGTTTTGGGTATCGTGATGGCACCTAGTCTTAGGGACTAGGTAAGCCTAACATTTCCACTGAACAACAACAATAAGGTAGAGTTTTTGAAAATTTCGAAATAGTATTCTTGACAGAGTTTACAACTTCCCAAAACCCGGTAAATACAAGTCATAAGCTCTACGAAATCTTTCTATCAAATCTAAGTACTATTGTCTAGGAATAATAAGTACAGTTGAATAGAAATAAAATAGGAAGGTGACTCCGAAGCCTATGAACGCAGCAACAGGTTACCTTGAGTCTCCTCAACAACGATCTGCGCAGGTACCAATAACATAACCTGAAGTTGCACACAAAATTGTGCAGAGGTGTAGTATGAGCACACCACAATGATGCCCAGTAAGTATCAAGACTAACCTCGGTGAAGTAGTGACAAGGACTAGTCAAGACACCACCGGTCTAATAAGTAAAAAGACATAGATGTATAAACGACCGAAACAAAATATCTATCTAACGATTTCTTAAAGTAATTAACGATACGATCGAATAATACGGAAGGAAATTCAATAATCACGATCAACGGACAATATAATAGAAATATGCAAAGAGAATGGAAAGAATGCAATCCAAATGGAGGGAAATTCAACCCAATAAAAACACTAGAAACTCAACACTACATCAATTTATTCACGTCACGCCTTAGCCAATAACTCAATAAAACTGGTCAAACCTTCGAGTGAAAACCTTTAAATCGTGAGTTGATTTTAAAAACTTTAAAGATATAACCATTGCGGAATAGAGAAATTTCTTCTTTGAAACATACTTTCTCTGAATGTATATTTATATATTTTTATAAAGAGAAATCTTTATAACATAGTCTCTTCAAATACGGGGTGTTCAAATACACTTTCTCACATACTGCTCTTTCAAGTATCATCAATATACGTGATGTTCAAAATATATTTTCTCAAGTACTGATCTTTCAAATATCATCAAATACGTGATGTTCAAAATATATTTTCCCAAGTACTGCTCTTTCAAATATCATCAAAACACATGATTTTCAAAATATATTTTCCCAAGTACTGCTCTTTCAAATATCATCAAAACACATGATTTTCAAAATATATTTTCCCAAGTACTGCTCTTTCAAATATCATCAAAACACGTGATGTTCAAAATATATTTTTCCCAAGTACTGCTCTTTCAAATATCATCAAAACACATGATTTTCAAAATATATTTTCCCAAGTACTGCTCTTTCAAATATCACCATTCTGCAAGACAAATGTTTTTCAAATATACTTTCGAAAAGAAGTCCTTTACACATAACTTTTCCAAGAGATAATTGCTTTTCAGCTATACTTTTTAATATATATATATTTATATCTTTCGATTCAAATCTCCTAAATCATAAACTATCGGAACTCAGTCCGCCACTCAGAATTTTACATGCAATGCAGTACAGGGGGAAAGATCCTGGATCATCATCCATAGATCCAATTTAAATATACGATGCAGTACAGAGGGAAAGCTCCCGGATCTCTGTCCGTAGTCCCAATTTAAATATGTGATGCAATACAGGTGGAAAGCTCTCGGATCTCTGTCCGTAGTCCCAATTTAAATATGTGATGCAGTACAGTGAGAAAGCTCTCGGATCTTTGTCCGTAGTCCCAATTTAAATATGCAATGCAGCAACTGATGAAAAAAACCAGAATGCGACAGAGACAACATATATTGCCACAACCGGCGCGAAAGCAAACAAGGCTGAATACAAAGTGCGATGAACAAATCAATACAAAGACTTAAGTCACAAAAATGGTAACAACTCGCTCATAAGAAGTAGCCACTGAGTGGAATATCAAGCACAAAGAGAGAACAACATAACGAGGGGAAAACAAGACAAATATAACAACAATTCTATACATTCAAGTTCACAACCAAGAAACAAAATCATCCCGGTAAGGGAATTAGCTATAACCAATCTCAATTAGACAATTAGCTTCACCGAATAAACTCAGTTTGAACAATGCTCAGTAAATAGGCAGCATATGCAGGAAGACATAGCATAACGGTAGGAAAAACAAAGTCTTCATTTAAGTCAATTAAGATCATATAAGAAACAAGGCATGCTAGGCAAGTACTTCTAACTTGAACAGGAGGATATGAGATTAGGAATCAGGAATTTAGATACAACAAGTTCAATTCATATACGGGGAACATAAGGACCCAAAATTTCCTAACGGTCAATCTATTTGCAAATAAGTTCGAGTACACACTCGCCATCTCGCGTACGCGGACTACAATAAACATAGAAGACTCAATCCTAAGGGGTGGTTCCCCTAAACAAGGTTAGGCAAGATTACTACCTCGATTGCGCTAATCAACTCAATACCATGCTCTTGACACGAGTACTAAACTCCGGGTGGCCCAAATATAGACAATTCGATTGCATAGAGTAAATATCATCACAAGGAAACAAAATAATTAATAGGTCCGAAACTAATACGTGAAATTAGGAAATTCTCCCAAAAAGTTCCCCGGGCCCATGTCTCGGAATCGGGTAAAAATTATATTTTTCGGACTCCCATTCACTCACGGGTCTAAATATATGAAAATCTCTCAAATCAGAGGTCAAAAACACAATCAAAACTCAATAATTTTGATTTTAGATTGCAAACATGGAAACTGGTCTATAATGGATAGAAATCACTTACCCAAATTACCCAGGTGCAAAAGCCTCCAAAAATCGCCTCTCCTGAGCTTCCCAATTCATAAATGGTCAAAATAACATAAACCCTTGGTTCTGCCCCTTTTCTGCCCAGCAATTATGCACCTGCTCCCCTAGGACCGCACTTGCGGTCCCACACCTGCGAAACTATCATCGCAGGTGAGAAAACCCACTAAAAAGCCTGGGGTCGCACATGCGGTCAAATGGCCGCACCTGCAGAAAACTAAACCACACCTGCGAGGATTGACGGTTTGGGCTATGTTTCACACCTGCGAGCTCCTCGTCGCACTTGCGGAAGGTCCATCGCAGGTGCGAGACACCAGAANCCCCGGACCCCGTCCAACAACACACACAAGTCATATAACCTAACACGGACTCACTCGAGGATTCAAACCTCATAAAATAACACTAACACGATGAATTAAACTAAAAATCCATGAAAATTCTTCAAACTTCTATAACATTGGGTTTTGCATTTAAGGTCCGAATCACGTCAAATTAAGTACGTTTCTTACTAAATTTCACAGATAACACATATAAATCATATCGAACCTGTACCGGGCTTCGGAATCATAATACGGGCCCGATATCACAGGTTTCACCTCAAATTTCATTTTCAAAAACCTTTATATTTTTCAGCAAACAATGTTCTTTAAAAATTCATTTCTCGGACTTGGGATCTCGAAATTCGATTCCGGGTCCGTTTACCAAAAAAGTTTAGTGAAGTCAACTTTATTCAAATTTCCAATATAAAATTTTTCATTTTTCTCAATTTTCCACATAAAGGCTTCCTAGATACACGTCCGGGCTGCACACGCAAATCGAGGTGATATAGAACCCGGTTTTCACGACCTCGGAACAAAAAATTAGATAGAATATACGGGATGACCCCTTTTGGGTCATTATAATCTCCCTCCCCCTCTTAAACAAACTTTCATCCTCGAACGTGCTAAGATTTACCTTGAACTCATCAAATCACTAATTGTGCATTTTCCAACACGCACCCGCGGGTGATCCCACGTCACCCCAACCCACATAAGCCTGATGACACCATCACAAATGCCATATAGCACTCTCATCATCATCGAATAGCCTCATACCCCAATTCCTCACTTTCGACTCATTTCCAAAAGACCCGATTCTAAATCCATGTCTGGCATTAACCTCAACCAGCTACATCAACTCAGGTCTACGCCCATAAGGCACGGCCACAAAACATAGCGCATCACACATAGTCTCAATAGCACTTTTGATCACCATAACTGCCCGAAATCAACTCAACATTGGCAATTAGTCCCACATATGGAAGAACTCTCTGTTTCCAAATCCCATAATACCGATAATGATGCAATAAACACGAAAACCTCATCAGAAGACACCCGAATTATCGAGTCACAGCTAACACCACCGGGCACACATCCCGCAAACTGGACTAAAGAAGCACATAACGAAATGGTTGAGTATGAAAGATAGAAGCATATATAAAGGTACTATCAAATAAGCCCATAGGCATAACTCTCTATCGATACTGACTTACCAAAAACAATATAACAAGAGAGAAGCAAAGGATATGAACAAATCACAAGGATGCCATCCTGATAAAAATCCCACCGCGGTACTCAGCCTGGTCCCAAACATATCAAATCACAAGGAATCACGAGGGTCCCGCCCTCAACTGTACGACACATGTCGAATATATATCATACCAATAGAAATCTTCCGCTAATTTATCTCAACTAACAAAATCATAGCGCTCACTTACTCACATCTCAATGGAGTATCAAATCACAGCTTGAAAACAAAATACTCAGGAGAATCACATAAAGCTTACCACAAAGGACGACATGGACTCACTTCCAGTTTCACCACTAGCAAGGATGAAATAAACAATGATAGACACGGCTACTACTCATAGAATCTCCCAACAGGATCAAGCACAAAAATAAAGTGCAATACATGAATCTCACTCATAAATGAGACAACAAATAATGGGACTCGTCCTGATCAACTGGATTATAGTGAAATAAAATGGTACCCCACTTTAGCACATCATGCCATACCTGGGTGATGATATTTGACATGATGGCCTCCAGCCTACTATATGAAACACATCAACGGGTCAAGTCTCCCCCTCTCAGACGTCTTCTATCCACCTGAACACCCTGCTATAACTCTCCCACTTGAATACTGGAACTATTTCTTACCCTGTGGATAACATCTCCACACTAAAAACAATCTCTCTGCCGATGTGGATATGGAAGACATATGATACGGATCCTCGGAGACCCATGAGTATCTGAAATGCTCCCATGCGAAGCTGGTAATGCAATTGAACTGGTTGACCTAAGATCTCTACCATGCCTGAGTCCCTCAATGAATCTACGGACTCTCCATCTAGCTGAAGAAACCAAGTGAGGTGTATATCTGACCAACTCACTGAATCTGACGGCGTACTACAATGGTGACATAGCGCCCTGACGCAACTGCTCAAACTCCGTGCGATGTACATCCCGACGTAACTGAGGTGCGACCTCCCTCAAAAAATCTCCGAAAACTAAATCCATGCTAGTAAGACTAACTCGGCCAGGCTACCCCAACTCATATGTCGGCACCACTGATCAATCCACTACTATGGACCAGAGACGTGACAAAAGCAATCTCGTTGAAAGATATGGTGACACTCCTTTAGAATATGGTGACACTCCTTTAGAAAACCCTGGGCATCACCTGCCGCCAATCCACTGAAAGATAGAAGGATGGTACTTCCAGTACCTCTAAATCCCAAGGTACTCTGACTCCGATGTTGTTGTCCCAACCACGGGCTGAACTGAAACCACATGCCATACTGCCATGACAATTGGAACTTGACCAATATGATCCCGCTGCTCTGGAGTGTAGACGGTGGGAATTTGAAATCTTCCCCTGATATGTGAAGCAACTGGTGCACTAGAATCAACCCGGCCTGAGCCGATGTACCAATTATACTCAAACTGCGCTCCGGTCTTCTGAAGTTTGGGGTAGCAACAGGCACCCCCAGTACATGCCCCCTAACTAGGACTGCTGGCGACTCATCAACGGCTGCACTGGTAGGCATCTTAACTACAGCACATGCTCCTCGTTGGCCTCTGTCTCTGACCCTTGTGACATTTGCTTTGGGGTAACATCATCCGGAACCGCCGCTCGTGTCCTCACCATCGGTGAGAGAATGGAACGATAATTTCAAACATTAAGATCAATGAACTCGCACGATAGGAATGAAGGAAGTGAAATTGTCCTGATAGTTCCGTAGTCTCTCGAAGATAAGTACAGAAGTCTCTGTGCCGATCCGCAAGACTCTACCAAACCTGCTTATGAATCGTAGCACCTATGAACCTAGAGCTCTAATACCAACTTTTCACGACACAAATTTCCCTCCGTTGGGTATCGTGATGGCACCTAGTCTTAGGGACTAGGTAAGCCTAACATTTCCACTGAACAACAACAATAAGCTAGAATTTTGAAAATTTCGAAATAGAATTCTTGACAGAGTTTACAACTTTCCAAAACCTGGTAAATACAAGTCATAAGCTCTACAAAATCTTTCTATAAAATCTAAGTACAATTGTCTAGGAATAAGTAAGTACAATTGAATAGAAATAAAATAGGAAGGATACTCCGAAGCCTGCAAATGCAACAACGGGTTACCTTGAGTCTCCTTAGCAACGATCCGCGCAGCTACCAACAACCATAACCTGAAGCTGAACACAAAAATGTGCAAAAGTGTAGTATGAGCACAACGATGCCCAGTAAGTATCAAGACTAACCTCGGTGAAAAAGTGACAAGGACTAGTCAAAACACCACCAGTCTAATAAGTAAAAAGACATAGATGTATAAACGATTGAAACAAAATATCTATCTAACGATTTCTCAAAGTAATTAACGATACGATCGAATAATACGGAAGGAAATTCAATAATCACGGTTAACGGACAACATAAGAGAAATATGCAAAGAGAATGGTCAAACCTAGCTCCCGGATCTCTGTCCGTAGTCCCAATTTAAATATGCGATGCAGTACAGTGGGAAAGCTCCCGGATCTCTGTCTGTAGCCCCAATTTAAATATGCAATGCAGCCACTGAGGAAACCAACCAGAATGCGACAAAGACAACATATATTGCCACAACCGGCACGAAAGCAAACAAGGCCGAATACAAAGTGCGATGAGCAAATCAACACAAAGTCTTAAGTCACAAAAATGGTAACAACTCGCTCATATGAAGTAGACACACATAGGAGTGCCAAGCACAAAGAGAGAACAATATAACAAGGGGAAAACAAGAAATATAGCAACGATTCTATAAATTCAAGTTCGCAACCAAGAAACCAAATCATCCCGGCAAGGGAATCAGCTATAACCATTATCACTTAGACAATTAGCTTCACCGAATAAACTAAGTTTGAACAATGCTCAATAAATAGGCAGCATAAGAAGGAAGGCATAGGATAATGGTAGGGAAAACAAAGTCTTCATTTAAGTCAACCAAGATCATATAAGAAACAAGGCATGCTAGGAAAGTACTTCTAACTTGAATAGGAGGAGATGAGATTAGGAATCAGGAATTTAGATATAACAAGTTCAATTCATATACGGGGAACATAAGGATCCAAAAATCCCTAACGGTCAATCTATTTGCAAATAAGTTCGAGTACACACTCGCCATCTCGTGTACGCGGACTACAATAAACATAGAAGACTCAATCCTAAGGGGTAGTTCCCCCACACAAGGTTAGGCAAGATAGTTACCTCGATTGCGCTAACCAACTCAATACCATGCTCTTGCCACGAGTACCAAACTCCGGGTGGCCCAAATATAGACAATTCAATTGCATATAGTAAATATCATCACAAGGAAATAAAATAATTAATAGGTCCGAAGCTAATATGCGAAATTAGGAAATTCTCCCAAAAAGATCTCCGGGCCCACGTCTCGGAATCAGATAAAAATTATATTTTTCAGACACCCATTCACTCACGAGTCTAAACATATGAAAATATCTCAAATCAGATGTCAAAAACCCAATCAAAACTCAATAATTTGGTCTATGAAGTTTATCCTATTTTCTACCCAAAATTTTCGAAATTAAAGGTTGGATTTAAGATTGGAAACATGGAAATTGGTCTATAATGGATAGAAATCACTTACCCAAATTACCCAGGTGCAAAAGCCTCCAAATATCGCCTATCCCGAGCTCTCCAATTCGAAAATGGTGAAAATAACATAAACCCTCGGTTCTGCCCCTTTTCTGCCCAGCAATTCCGCACTTGCGCCCCTGGTACCACACCTGCGATCCCGCACCTGCGGAACTATCTTCGCAAGTGCAAAACCCCACTAAAAAGTCTGAGGTCGCACCTGCGGCTCCGCACCTGTGGAAAACTAACCGCACCTGCGAGGATTGGGGTTTGGGCTAAGTTCCGCACCTGTGAGTCGCACTTGCGTGTCCGCACATGCGGAAGGTCCATCGCAGGTGCGATACACCAGAACCAGCAATAGCTCAGCTGTCTCCCAAGTGCTATTAACACCCGATGAGCATCCTAAACGTACTTGAGGCCCCCCGAGACCCCGTCCAACCACACACACAAGTCATATAACCTAACACGGACTCGCTCGAGGTTTCAAACCTCATAAAACAACACTAACACGATGAATTAAACTAAAAATCCATGAAAATTCTTCAAACCTCTATAACATTAGGTTTTGCATTTAAAGTCCGAATCACGACAAATTAAGTCTGTTTCTTACCGAATTTCATATATAACACATATAAATCATATCGAACCTATATTGGGCTTCGAAATCATAATACGGGCCCAATATCACAGGTTTCGCCTAAAATTTCATTTTCAAAAACCTTTATATTTTTCAGAGAAACATTTTCTTTAAAAATTAATTTCTCGGACTTGGGACCTCGGAATTCGATTCCGGACATACGCCCAAGTCCCAACATTTTCTACGGATCCTCCGGGACCGTCAAATCACGGTTCTGGGTTCGTTTACCAAAAACGTTGACTGGAGTCAACTTTATTCAAATTTCCAATACAAAATTTTTTATTTTTATCAATTTTTCACATAAAGGCTTCCCGGCTACACGCTCGGGTTGCGCATGCAAATCGAGGTAAGACAGAAGGAGGTTTTCACGATCTCGGACACAGAATTAGATAGAATATACAGGATGACCCCTTTTGGGTCATCACATAGTTGGTGCCCATAAATCTACATTGCATGATTGAGGCATGCAATGACTATCTTGGCTAAGTAATGAGGGTTCTGGATTACCACAGTGACTGACAAGGACCCTATTGCGAGGGTCAGCAGAAAGGCTTCTCACGGCAATGCCATTTCAATTCAAGAATTGGGAAGGTGGTCTGATGGTAGTGGGGCTATTGTCACCATTAGAGGCAATGGTTCCCCTTATAGGTTCTGGGTTGGGAGGGGGGAGGAATTTTCATGTTGTTCTGATTGTTTACCATCAAAGTAAAAGGGAGTAGAAGAGTGTTGGATTGTAGAAGGAATCCCTTTAGCAGTTTTTAAGGCTTCATCTGCCTTAGTTGGAGTTTGTGCACAAAGTTTCCCCTTCATTACAAATATTTCGGAGGTGATGGGTACTGTCAATTCATTTGAATGGTCAATGTGGTGGGAGGGGAGTGGAGAAGTAGAGCTCGGAGTGGGTAGTTCTTTCAGAGAGAGAAGCCGTCTTTCTCATTCAGCAAATTTGAGGCTATCACATGTGGATTTGACCCCAATCGTGGACCCCATGATATGACCCTTAGAGAAGGTGGCTGGTATCATATTTGGGTTAGAGACGGGTATATCAAACTTACCTCTATTAGCAGTTTCCACTTCCCTTGGAACATGTGCTCTTTCAGAGATGAGCGTGTTTGGTTTTGGCGTGTGAGCTTTATGTGGCCATTCTTATTGTTGGGCTTGGTCACGTGCCCTTGTTTTGGGCTAAATGCCTTAACCTCAAATGGTTTTAAAATTTGGTCAAGGATTTTTTGACCATCCCCTTCCCGACCCAAGTCCTTTGGCCCATCTACGCTTAAAGTCTTGGCCCTATTGTCTTTTCATTGGGCTTGGGCTCTTTGGCTCGTCAGCCCAGGCATCACTTTCCCCCAAGTCCACAAGAATGAAAAACTTACATGTTGCCAATGATACAAGGATGTTTTCCCTTCCACCTGCCTTCTCAATCGTGTTTTCTTCTTTTTGTTGATAGTCTGCTCTTGCTTTCCTTCTGGTCCATCTTGGGAACTCCACTATTATCCAATCACTTCCTCCCTTTGGTTGTGGTTCCGCCGTGGATGATTCTGGCTTCTCTGATGGTTCCATAGTTCGTGTAGCGGTGCACTTCCTCGTTGTGTGTCCTATCCTCCCATACCCCTTACACAGGATTCCCTCCCCCCATATTTAATTTGCTGCCTGTGCTCTCCAATTACGACAGAAGTTCTAAGTGGGATGTCTACGGGGACTTGGATGCAAATTCTATGCCTCTGAGAATGACATATGTGAAGGTATCGATCTTCAATAGTTTCCTATCCTAACCACAAATCCGCTCCCCTGAAGGGTTAAGATCGCTCTCTCTTCAATTCTTCTCTAATCTGTATACGGCTTTCCCTAGTATAACATAGATAGTATATAGAACCTAACTGCTGGCCAGACAATTAAGCAATTAAATGCCGAATTAAAGAAACAATCATATATTGAGTGAACTATAATCAAGGTTAAATTAATATCGAATAACAATATCTATGGCTAAACCACAACCCCAGAACAATGGGTGTTTAGCCACTCATGCTAGAATCAAAAAATTACATAAGTGTTGCATAAATGGAAAATACTATAATAAGATGAAGAAAACGGATAATCCTTTACTTCCTAATGATCCCGTGTGTATCTTCTCTCCAAAAATTGGTGTTTATGCATCCTTTAGCTCAGCTTCCATCTCCAATTCACCTACACATGAAATAGACTCCATTATGCACATACGACATATATTTTTATCATTAACGCACATAAAATGTAAGGTACATATTGCTTTAAACCATGAATTATAGCCACACATCAATGACCCATAATTAACCATGGGCCTCGTGCAGGGACTTTTCGACGTTAACATTTTCTTGAAACTTCATTATGAAAAATTTCAATGCCAAATCAATGCTCGTTAGGTGCTCACTAGGGCACCATAGTTGTTGCAGCTTTTGTTTGAGTAGGTGATGGGGAATTTTCTTCCCAAATACTTTTATGTTCACTGAGAATCTCCAAGGGTTGTAGATTCTCACTTTTTGGTCATGGGTTAGGAGGATTTCCTCAGAATTTTCTTCTTCCAATGTAGCTTTCAGAGCTGCCTTCACTTGGTAGCAACTTGGGTGGTAGACGCTTGATATTGTCAAGTTGTTGTCTCCTGGGACTTCTTTGAAGAAGTTCTTCATTGAAGAAGCTTCGATATCCATTGGTGCTACCGTGGGATCCGGTCGGTAGGCTGGTTTTCGTAGCGGTGCAGGGAGTGGGTTCAGTACAGGGGGTGGGGGTGGGGACATATTAGGTGATATAATAATTGAAGATAGAAATCAGAGCCTCTATCACTCTCCTATGCTTCTACACATTTTTAAGTAGCTCTAGTTTGACTCTTACTATACCTTAAACCATTATCAATAGTAAATTAAAGAGAAAATTATCAAAGTGGTCCTTAATGTATGAAAAATTGGACTATTTAGGTCCTTGATATATGCCACCTAAATTTGATAAGGAGAATTACCTATTATTGTAGGTCAATTTCACTTGATAGAATATAAAGTATTTACAGTGTTAGCGTACAAGTATAAACTCATATATTAATATACTAAATCTTTTCTTTTTTATAGGTTATTGCCAGTACATTCAAAGAAACCACGCAAAGGAAATATCAAACAGAGCAATCTGAACCTCAAGGGATGAGTTTGAACCATCCCCATGAAGAAAACTCTGAACCATTGCCTCCTTTGAATTTGGACAAAGAATGATCATGTTAGCTTCCGAGCAGAGGCTCAGGATTGAAATTTAATGGGTTTAACTTTGCACAAAATTAATTATATCATTAAAAGTATGGGTTCAAATCTAATATGTATTGAGATTTTAGTAGGTTTTTACATACATATCTATACTTCGTGTCCAAAGTTATGGGTTCAAATGAACCTGCAGCCAAAAGGCTACATTTGCCCCTGCTTCCGAGAAACAAAGATGCAGATTTCTAATGATTTTTGGGGATGTGTTCTTCACTCTTATAATTCTTTCTTTCTTTCTGAAACATTCATTTGGTAATTTGTTTGAGCCATTTTCCCTTGGTATTATAAGTGAAGAATGCTCTTATTTGAATTGAATTATTTTTGGTAGCTATGATCCATTTCTAAGTAATCAACACTCAAAAGAGTGGTAACTTGCTTTAAGACAGTGAAATATGGAGCCAGAGACAATATCCACTAAGTCAAACTGTATATGATACATGTTCAAATTATATTGAAGAATGTGTTTGTGCTCAATTTATATATTCCTTCTCTACATTAAAAGGTACACGTAGGCAGCAAGATGTCCTACGACTAGTTATAATTTGAATAGAAGAAACTGATATTGTCATACTTAGAACTACGATAGTTAATTATTTATGTTCATTTTCTTAGACATTTGCGAATAATCGATATGTTTTGGCGTCAAGACTTATTTGTCTGCCTGCATCAACAACAACTATGACTCCTAAGACTGAAAACACAAGGGCTATAGCCATGTTAAACCAGAAAATAGGTCTTTTCTTTGATGGTTTGAATGTCAAGTTGTAGAAGATAACAGGCAACACAAAGTCAAGGGGCAAGAAACCAAATGCTCCAATCACTGAATTTATATCTCCAAAGAATGGAAGCATTGCTGCTATTGTAGTCGATATGATTACTGAAATTGATCGAGAAATTACTTTTGGAATTACATTTCTCGTAGAAAATTCACTGCTCTTTGGATCTGCAAATGTCCTCTCTAGTACTTTATTTGTTGGTTGCAAGTACACCTGCAGCAAATAAACCATACCATGACATGATGACACCAAATATAAAAGTTAAATTCAATATTTCTGCTCAATCAAATGAAACAAAGCCCTTGACACAAATACCAATGGAAGAATCTGTAATTGAAGACATATTAATAAGGAATGATAATAATAATAATGAAAAGGGAAAGAAGTCAAAGGTGCTGACTGAAGAGCCGAGGTTCTATCAGAAAAAGCCTCTCCATCCCCAGGATAGGTGTAAGGTCTGCATACACACTACCCTTCCCAGACTTCACTTGTGGGATTATACTGGGTTGTTTTTCTTGTCGTTGTTGTAGTAAGTGCTAGTTTTTCTCTGAATAAGTTCAGAAACAAGTTCATGCCACCCTTCTTTCCCTACGAAGAAAATATATATTTTCTTATTGGAAAAGCTGGAATTTTTCGGTGCTTCTCTTTTATCAATGCTACCAATGCTGCAGTTTTGGTTTATATTTAGCCTTAGTGAATTATCTTATCAAAGACTCCACAAAGCTAAATACCTAGTGAAGTACTTCTATTGAATAGAACAAAGGAGGTAAAGGATTTGAGAGGCTGCTGCAGTTTCGTGAAAAAGCTCCTCCAAATCCAAGGACAGATTCTTAAGAGTTAAATTAGGTAATCAGACCCTCCAGCAAGCTTCATCATACATGAAATGAAGATACCTTTTACTCGGTTAAGTGTATCATCAGCTGACCATTACTAATACACTTAGAGGATACTACCAACCCGATTAGGTAATCATGATGCTAGTTTCTTCAATTATTTGTCGTCATGAAAACGTATCAGAAACTGTGG
>MDKJ01286174.1:0-13860 GCA_005239525.1 Nicotiana knightiana | reverse complement strand
AGCACATAAAATGCGAGGTATATAATGCTTAAAATCACGAATTCTAGCCACACATCACTAAGCTTGGTTCTTGGGGTTTTGAGGTGTGATTTTGAGTTTTAGCATTGTTTTTGGTGTTTCGAAGGATCGAGCGAGTACGTATTATGATTTGGGACTTGTGGTATATTTGGACGAGGGCTCGGGTGGGTCCAGGGGCTTCCTAGGCACCCAACAGGGCTAAAAACCAGCTAAAATAGATGCTGGTGCACCTGTTCTAGTTTGACCGCAGGTACAGTTGCCCAGTGGCAGGTAAAGGACCTCTCCTGCGGTCCCAAGCATCGCAGGTGCGACCCCAGGTGAGGTCCCCCTTTTCTTGCAGGTGCGGACACAAGTCCGCAGGAGCGGAACCGCTGGTGCGGTCATCCCTCCGTAGGTGCGACCCCAGCCCCACTCGCCCAGCTTCCACAGGTGCGAGCCCCAGCTCGCATGTGCGGTCCTCGAACCGCAGGTGCGAAACCCCTGTAGGCCAGGCACTGTGTTTCCTTTAAAACACGGGATTTCACCCCTTTCTTTCATTTTCCACCACCATTAGAGACTTGGGAGCTTGGGGAAAGAGGTTCCACAATCTAACTGCTAAAGAGGTAAGTAAATTCCACTCTAACACTAGTTTCAAACATGAATTACTAGTTAAACTCCCAACTAAATCATTGAAAATCAAGAGTTGGGTAGTAAATTTAGGGTTTTTGAGAAATTGGTGAATTACCCATTTATTGCCATGAATTCAAGTAGAAACCACATAATAACGATCCTTAGGCTATGGGTAAGTGCTTCCTTCAAGAGTTTTCAGAATTTGAGTGTGCGGGCCCGGGGTTGAATTTGGAAATTCTTTAAGAATGTTGAATTATTGAATAAATAGAATAATTCCCCTACTTTGAGCATGCATTGATATCATTGTACCATATTTGGCTAGTTGCGAGTCCTCGGGTGTAGAGTTCGGAGTTCCGGCGCATCCTTGGTCCGAGGGGTAGATTCGACACGAGGTGAGTCTCCTTTCTAACTTTGTAAGAGGGAATATTCCCCATAAGTGTTATATATGCTGTGGGTAATTTTTTTGGGGGCTACATGCGTACAAAGTGACGAGAGTCTGTACGTAGCGACTATCATGCTATGTCGGGTAGTTTTAGGGCTCACAAGCATGTTTCTATGTGCCTTATATGTATCTTTAAGTGTTCTTTGAGCTGCGTATTACTTTTGAATTGATATGGAAATGTGGAAAGTTGCATTTGAATTCCTAGTTGAATAATCCGTGTTACAAGTATAGCCCCTACTGAGCTTATTGATAACTTTGGTATATACATGTATATATATGAGAGTCAGCACTCGAGTCGCAGGTATGATTCGCGATCGAGGGAAGTTTTATGATATTCAGTATAAGTGTGTTAGCACTCGAATCGCAGATATGATTCGCGATCGAGGGAAGAATTATGATATTCAGTATAAGTGTGTCATCACTCGAATGGTAGGTATGATTCTTGATTGAGGGGATCTTTATGGTAATTTGGTATAAATGTGTCAGCACCCGAGTCGCATGTATGATTCGCGAGCGGGGGAAGCTTTATGACTATTTAGTGATTAGATATTCCTTCGACTCCGGCCGGTTGTCTTACCCTTGTGTGTGCTTGGCTATTTGGTATTGTTTTCATTGATATTGACTTGACAGATATTTAGGGGAAAAGGAACGTGTACATTGTTGCTTATTTTCAGTAGTTTTTCCTGGATTTCTGTACTTGATAGGTATTTGCTTACTGTCTCATATGTCTACTGCATTTTGTTATATCCTATTTGGTATTGTTTTCATTGATATTGACTTGACAGATATTTAGGGGAAAAGGAACGTGTACATTGTTGCTTATTTTCAGTAGTTTTTCCTGGATTTCTGTACTTGATAGGTATTTGCTTACTGTCTCATATGTCTACTGCATTTTGTTATATCCTATTTGGTATTGTTTTCATTGATATTGACTTGACAGATATTTAGGGGAAAAGGAACGTGTACATTGTTGCTTATTTTCAGTAGTTTTTCCTGGATTTCTGTACTTGATAGGTATTTGCTTACTGTCTCATATGTCTACTGCATTTTGTTATATCCTATTTGGTATTGTTTTCATTGATATTGACTTGACAGATATTTAGGGGAAAAGGAACGTGTACATTGTTGCTTATTTTCAGTAGTTTTTCCTGGATTTCTGTACTTGATAGGTATTTGCTTACTGTCTCATATGTCTACTGCATTTTGTTATATCCTATTTGGTATTGTTACCGTTGGACCTTAGTGAGTGTCTAGTCGACCTCTCGTCACTACCTCTTCTAGGTTAGGCGGGATACTCACTGGGTACATATATATATTTATGTACTCATGGTGCACTTCTGTACTTAATTTTACAGGTTCTGAGGCTGGTGCTTCTGGTTATCCGACTGGAGCTTGACGTATATTCTGGACCTGACTCCACGGTGAGCTGCCCCCCTTGGCGATTCTCAGCAGTTCTATGGAGTTATATTTTGTTCATTTCTGTCTACTTCTCTCAGACAGTAGTACATTTTGTATAATCTTTTGTATATCCTACTAGTTCGCCTGTTGACTTGTGACACTAGTTCCTGGCACTCACATAGTAGACTCTTTATTTTGGGACTGTATATATTGGATCATGATCATTGTGGCTGTAATTACTTAAGTTGGTTAATGTTTCCACTTTTATTTAAATGATCTAAGCTTAAAACTTTGGGAATATGTGGGGTTGGTATGTCAAATAAGGATAATCTCACTAGTAAACAATTGTTGGCTTGCCTGACTCCGGTGTTGGGTGCCATCACGACCTGTGTTTGATTTTGGGTCGTGACATTAGGTGGCTGCCATCCACAACCACAATGGGTCTATAATGATCGAACCCCTTTATAAAGGCATACAAAGATATATACACATACATGAACTCATTTTTTGGAGATTTTACCATTCTAATGTGCGAACCAGGATATGTCATATCCATTGTATATAAGTACCCTGGTAATTTATTGTATGAATCAGCCGGTTCACCTCTCAAATAATTCATTGCCTTTTCTTTAGCCCTCCATGCCAACATGTAACTAACATTTACACCAAAATCTGATTTCACATCATCAGTTATATCCTTTGGGGTGTATTTCCTCTTATAAGACTACTTGCTTGGACCTAATCATACCACCGATAAGACTACTTGCTTGACATTGCTCATACACCTTATCCTTCAACGGACATGTATGCTTATCATTGAACTCTCTCATTTTGAACATTTGTGATTTGTTAATACTAGAAGCCTTAAATCTCCATTCACAATTCTCTGGCATACATAATAATGTATAGCTGCAAATAAATTTACGTAATATATAAGATCCGTATAAATGATTAAAGAATACACTCATATACATGTTAATACATTGTTACATATACATATATTATTACAATATACACATATATACATGTGAATACGAGTGTAATTATATATATATATATATATATATCTAAATACATCCAAATACATCTAAAACAGTGAAATTTATTGTAATAACTATTTATCAGTAAAATACAGATGAATACATATATTTTAAATACATAATACATTCATAAGTACAACCGTGAAAGTCATGTAAATACATCCAAATATATCTAAATACATATAAAGAATCTGCCATGAATACATTATACAAAAAATTCAAAATACATAACCATACATTTGAATATAACATGATGTTCAACAAGATATAATTAAGAACACTCAAACATGATAGCATTAGACCTATCAGCCCGGAATTGAAATCTTTCAGCTATTGTGTAATGATCCATCACCTCTTTCAATGTAGCCTTATCCTTATATACTTGTCCAGCCATAATCTCTCTTTGATTGGTTTTTGAAATAATCAAATCCATGTCCAGTTCGAACACCTCAATTGGTTCGCCTGAATTGGCAGACTCAAGAGCAAGTGTATCATTTGTATCAAAATTACACATTTGATTTGCTTCGTCTATTTGCACAAGGTCCCTTGAATTAAACTACCTCCAGCTATAACTTCTTTATCTATTGTTGTTATACACAAAGGTACATCCCGAATTCTCTGTTCTCTTTTTTCAACTCTACATACACCATGTGACCCATGTCGTTGTGTATTTCCATTGGCGTGCAATTTCCTTCTACTTTATATTCAATTTTAATTGACTTTGAGTTCAAATCTGTGTCGAATTGCTTCGAAATTGAAGCAACCAAATTATTGTACGATGCATACTCCTCTATCAGTATCCCCTCAATTGAATAATCGACATATTTACTCTCACTGTTCCACTTGCCAGAATGACGCAGTAGCACGATTTTACTTGCCATATGTAAAGTCGAATTATACAAATTTCTATATATAATTGTATAAATCTCGAATTTTATTGGTTGAAAACAGAACTTCCACAAAATGATTGCAACAGAAAAATGAGAGATTGAAAATCTAGAGATTGCTCTGTTTTGTGGTCTTTTTCGGCTGGAAAATCTTTTCTTAGATGTGAAATACAGATTCTGGGTGTTATAATTGAGTTGGTTGAGTTATATTAGGAGTCTATCGCGTTAATTGATTCACTCACCGTTTTTAAACAGCTGAAAAGACCATTTTTTACGCAGTTTACGTTACTGTATTCACGAATTCAGCTCGGGAATATAGTTGAATACAATCGAATACAATCGTTACTTAGCTGGACTCCCTGTTTCACGCCGAGTTTTGCTACTGTATTCATGAATACAATAGCTTAAATACATCGAATACACTCTATAACAACTGAAAATCTAGCTATAGAAAGTAATTTGGTAAATAACAGATATAGCTAGCTAATAACATTCGCCGAAGTAATGAAAATCCGTCTCCGGTTATCGCTGGAACAACGAAAAGTTCGTGTTCTCCATTTTGGTCCATCTGATGTCCCATTAACTTAAGAAGAGAAAGTGGGTAATTCATATAGATCAAGGACATAATCGGTTGTTCACATGAAGTAAAAATGGGGGAATTATAATCGGCAGCGGTTGTTACATCCCGTACTTTAATATTAGGATAAGTCGTAGTAACCCATATGAGCTCGAAGGGATTAAGACCATTCATGAGATTATAAAGGATTCATGACTATGTTATTATCGGATCCCGTAAGTTTGCAACGTTGATACCGTCAAATAAATTGATATGATATTTCGAATGGAATATTTTACAAAAGTTTTGAAAATTACGATTTTGTATAGTTATTAATATTACTACTTTCGAATATGCTTTAAATGTTGCACATATATAATATGAGAAAGTTTATGAGATTTTCTTTATTATAAAAATAGAAATTATTTTTTCACAAGAAAAAAAAGGTTATCTTTTACTATTTTAAGAATTAAGCGTACGAAAATTTGTACTCTTTATATGAGATTAGGAAGAATTATATGCTACTTGTTCATACGCTTTTTTTTTATTTATGTGCTCAAGATATGCTTTAATTATTTAATTACTATAAACACTAGTCTTTCCTGTACGAGATGATAAAGAAGAACCACAGTTTATTTTCTTTTACATGAAAATGCCATAATTGGAATTTGAGTAGTACGTTGTCTTCTTTAATATAGTTCATATCTTATTATGGGTCTATCTTTTTAGCTTTAAATTAAAGGCAAAACTTTCTTTTATAAAAATCATATTTATCATCCTTTTATTAGTTATTTCAATTTCCAAACACTTCAAGGAGTTTTATGTTCAAGCTCGATATTAGTTTTTGTTGGTTTTTATTACGTGATAGGCAATTGTTCAGTATGCTAATATTTCTCTTTTATTTAATTTTTTTTTTGTATACTATATATTCGATAACTATTATTACTCTAGTTTATTCTTGGTAAAAATTTTACCCATTCCTCTTACTTCCTATGCATAGAGCTATTTAGTTTATTTAACATGGATGTTTTGAATAATAGTGTATGTATTTATTTTAATATGGTACTACATGGCCATAATAGTAAGTTATAAAGTGTTTGAAAGTAAGTAGTATTTTAAATAATTTGGGACAATTCTTAATTATGCGAGTAATTAATTAATTACCGGGTAACGAGGTATTACATCATTAATTAATTAATACATTTTTGGTCTTACGTGTTTGTTCAAACCTCTCTTGTAATGAAATGTTGGGATGTGGAAGGTTGAACTATAATTGTTGTTATAGAAATCTGATTCATGAATCCCCTCTGAACTTCGTTCATGAACCGTGAGAAACTGGAGTTGAGAATATTTTTCTACAACAGCATAAATGACCTATAGAAACACCTAGGCTTGTAGCTTAATATTGAAATGTGAGAGAAAGTAGCATTCAACCTTGTGAACAAAACGATTTTGTCATCTGGATCCCTGATTTAGATAATTGTAAAAGTGATGGTTTTTACTTGCATCAATCCATTTTGCTAAGCTGGAATGTACCTCCCACTTTCCATGTATACTCGGAAAGAAAAAAGAGAAGTACAGATCTTCCCAGTTGCTAAAAGGAGTAGGAATCGATTCAGGTACGTTAAGGTCATCCCTTCTTTCTTTTTGACATGATCCAAAATATACAGAAGAAACGAGCAAACAGACAGTTTTCATAAATTACTCTATTCATAAAAATAATAAGGGTGTCTATATTCTTAATTTCCCATGTGAATTATTATTATCTTCTGTTCATGTGTCTCAGAAAAATACGTATTTGATAAAGTTTATCCGAAAGGCATATTGATTTTTATGGCATTCCGAGAAAATCTTATTAACGTATTTTATATGCATGTCATGCATTTATACATGTACATTGACCCATGACTAGACGGTGTTATATACGCGTATATATGTATATTATATTTATATGAGATATGGGAAATGTTATGGCGTTATATACACACCACCACCTGATCAGTTGGTATACGTTGATGATTTGCCCACAGTGACCGAGATGATATGATGGGATGCCCTCAGAGGCTTAATGATATTATATACGTACAGACCTATGCATTACATGACATTTATACGCATATGCATGACATTATAAATATTTCGTGATTTATAGAACTATCCAGACTTACAGGTTGATTATATGTGTCTTTAATTAATGTTGACTTATTATTACGTTTCAGTTCTGCCTTACATACTCAGTACATTATTCGTACTGACGTCCTTTTGTTGGGGATGCTGCATTCATGCCTGCAGGTATAGATAATCAGTTTGACGAGCCCTCATAGTAGACGAGATTGGCATACAGTGAAGGATCGGTAAGACTCCACCTCATTCGGAGTCAACCAAGTCTACGAGTCATTGTGTCAGAGTTTTATGGGTAGGCCGGTACCCTGTCCCATTTGATGTCAGTAAATCTTAGAGGCTTTGTAGTCTGAGATTCCATTTGTACAGTAGGTCAGAGGCCTTAACGGCCCATATGTATTCATGTTTTATGAACGATAGTTTATTGATACAGTGTTGCCCACTTACAAATTGTACATTACGAGTTGCGGCCATGTTGGCCCATGATAGTCACAAAGAAAATAAATGAGTTACAGAGTGGTTCGCTCGGGCCAATGCGGCACCGGGTGTTAGCCACGCCTCGCCAGGTTCGGGGCATGACAGCGGCAGCCTGGTCATTGACGGACTCAGATTCAACGAAGTTGGAGAAGGAATGAAATCCTGGAAGAGAGACGAGGGTTGTATTCAAGATTTAAGGGTATTTGCTCTAAAACCCAAAATGTAGCTTTTATAATTATTTTAAAATATATTTATTTATGATAAATATAGTGTATAAGTTAGTTATGGGGTGTAAATTTTCCTAAATGCCCCCTTTTCACTTAGGTCAACCCATTGATTGGGTTGTATATGTCATTGGGCTATAATTCCAGAGTACACCCTTACATTTGTAGATCCTGGCCCAATTTCTAAGAACCTCAGAAAATCTCCAACTAAAACTTTGTCCCTCAATTGAGTGGCTAAGACCATATCTTGGCCACCCAACCCCTCTACTTTCTGCGGGAATGTAGAATGACGTACAAAGATGGAGATTCCATTAATAATGCCATGAGAAAGTTTCCTTATCTGCGCACATTGAACACATACTTCCTTAATATTCAACAAATAAATTAGGATAGATTATGCAGTCAACTTCAGTTACACCATGGCACACTTGTTACTATTACATTCCTAAGCATTTTCCCTCCAATCATTCCCTTCATTTCCACAAGAAACCACTTGTTTTTCCCTCAATTTTTTCACACATTCCCACCCGCTGCACAAACAATTCCTTTGTCCTTAGTTCTACGCACAGTTGTTACCAAGAACAAGAAAAGCACAAGAACAATTCAGACCCAGATAGACTGAACAATATATTTTGGCAAGAATTCTATCCTTCTGTTGAAAACGAGAAACCCCATCAAAGAAAAGATAATGAGGAGCAAGAAACTGCAGTGATCACGCGTTCAAGCATTAGAACAAACAGCTGGTGGGCACGTTTTAAAGCTGCATTGGGGCAGAGGATTAACGTGGAGGGAATTGCTTGTTTTACAGGGATTCTCTACAAAAACAAGAACTTGGCAATCCCACATGTGATTGTACCAGATATAAGGTATATTGATTGGGCTGAGCTGAAGAAAAGGGGATTTCAAGGTGTAGTTTTTGACAAGGACAATACTATTACTGTTCCTTATTCTTTGAACTTGTGGTCTCCTCTTGCTTCATCCATAGAACAGTGTAAATCTTTGTTTGGTGATAATATTGCAGTCTTTAGCAACTCTGCAGGTAATCTTATTGGGAATTGTGATTGGTATTGTGTGTTTTGTTGTAACTTTAAAGCTGTGCATCTTTTGCTGCAGAACTAAGTGTTTGATGATTTGGGAATTTGTAGGACTAGATGAATATGACCCTGATGGTAGAAAAGCTCGAATTCTTGAACGTGCAATTGGAATTAAAGTCATTAGACACAGTAAGTTGTGTTCTATGCATATGCTATTTGGTACAACCTGCATGACTTTTCTATGACAGTGTTTGACTAGAACGGTTCTAGAGTTTAAGATTGTTAGAGTATCTTAGGTGTTATATTACTGAAATTCGAAGAAAATATTGTAGTAATGGTTAGAATTTGGTTCAACAGAGAAAACATCACCTAGAAGTTTAATGAATTTCAATTCTTGAAAATTATTAAAATTGTATAGAATAATATTATTAGTTGAATAGGGTCAAACATGTGTGTAATATAAACTTTGAGGGGGAGTACAAAATCTCAAATCTCTTACTATGTCCATCCCAATTTATGCGATTATGTTTGGCCGAACACAGAATTTATGAAAAAAGAACTACATTTGAAACTTGTGGTCTAAAACACCGTATTAATGTTTCTGGGACTATAAATCATCTCAATTAAGGATAATATGAGAAGTTTGAAGTTAAATTATTTCTAAATATAGAAAGATATTCATTTTTTTGGACATACTAAAAGGAAAGAACTACATAAATTAGGATATACTGAGTATTTATTGTGGTACCCTTTTGAATGGTAATTCCAGTTCTCTTGTCACTTAGCCCCCAGTGTTGAGTAAATGCAATTTGTATCTGCTGATAACTTTAACACTAAAATATAGGGGTGAAGAAGCCAGCTGGAACAGCTGAAGAAATTGAAAGGCAATTTGGTTGTAAATCCTCGAGACTTATTATGGTAGATGTGGTTCTTCAATTTCTTTTTTCCTTTTGTAATTTTTTTCTCCCCTTTCTCATTTTCCGTCCTTTGCAGGTGGGCGATCGGCCTTTCACAGATATAGTTTATGGAAACAGAAATGGATTTCTTACTATTTTGACAGCACCATTAAGTCTCGCACAGGAGCCACTTATTGTGCGGCAGGTTTGGTTTTTCAATCCTGCCTTCTCTGATAAAACTTTTGGTTTATCCTAATGAATAACCAGTTGGTTAGAATACTCCTCTTGCAATCATGTTAGTTACAGAACTTCAACTTCCTTTACTAAACAGATTATAGATTAAATAATTTAAAAAATAAAAGAAAAATAGAGTATAGTACTGCTTTGACTATTTATGCTTTAAGTTTTTTCTCTATCTTCAATGTTTGTATTGTGGACTATCTCTTCATAAGTGATTTGTGGACCTGATTAAGTTACAGATATGCAATATGTAGTAGTCAAATTTCCTGTGTTATTCTTTACCAGACTTCATCTCTTAGTTAAATCCTTGGCACTGACTGTAAATTTGGCACCTTTGTCACAATGAACTAGTAGCACTCTCAACTAAAGATGAAGTTGTAGTAACATTCAATTTTCTGATGCTTAAAACGGTTTTAGCATCTTGCTAATAAGACTGTTTGATATACTCATGGAATAGAATTGTTATGTACGCTGAATGAAGGAAAAACTAACAAGAGGACTTCTGCCTCTACTTAATTTGGAGAGTTAATACCCTCAAACCTGCCTAAATTATACGATCTTTGTCAGTTCCCTACCTAAACTATCGAATGTCCCAAAAGCCCCCGAACTATATCCCCCGTCGTAATAAAACCTCCCGTCTCAATCTTACTAGTGCGTATGATACACACTCCAAATAAATTTTAAAACAGGCAATGTGGCATGCCACGTGGATAATTAATTACCTTAATCTTAAAACGGGCTTAATTAGCATACATTAATTTAATTACGTGGTAAAAATTAAAAAGGCGATTTTAACTTACTAGTCGGTCATTTCTTCTCAGTACAAATGGTCTCTTTGCTCTCATCCGAAAACTTATCTCAGAGACACCTTCGATGTCTCTTCTTAATTACCTTAATCTTATTGTTGCTACCATCGATTTCTCTTCTTATTGTTGCTGCTATTTCGAATCGGGAGTAAATATATGGTTTTGCTGGTGCTCTCATCTCCGATGAGAGAAGTTTTCGGATGAGAGCAAAGAGACCATTTGTGCTGAGAAGAAATGACCCAGTAGTAAGTTAAAATCGCCTTTTTAATTTTTACCACGTAATTAAATTAATGTATGCTAATTATTGTTGCTGCTATTTCGAATCGGGAGTAAATATATGGTTTTGCTGGTGAATCAGTGTAAAAAGTTAGGGTTTAGGGTACTGAAGATTCATTTAGTTTTGAAGATTCAGAAGATTATTAAAAAAGATAGCTTCAATACAGGTCCTATTCTTGAAATGAAGCTGTCAATTGACAAAGATGGTATAGTTTAGGCGGATTTGAGGGTATTAACTCTAGTTTGGACCAATGCCTTCACGGCTTCACATCCTTTCTTTTTGGTCCTTGCAATTTAAGCTTTAAATTATGTTGGAAAGTAGCTAACTGTAGAAGCAAAACGTTTGCAGGTGCGGGTACTTGAAATGGTCCTTGTGAACAGATGGTCTAGGAAAGGGATAAAACCAATCAGTCACAAGCTTCTTCCTGATTGCCGGCAGTGTGTAAAGGACGAACTACCTTAGTCTTTAGGTAATTTTTATTTTCTTTTTTTGGTGAAGGGAGAAATATATATATCTATTATACAGAGAAGTCCATGTTTGATATTTTGGCTGTGCATAGGAGTTTCTTAAACAACAGCAACATGATTCAAAAGCCTTTGCCTTTGGAATCTCTGCAAGAAGGGAAAGTGCATATTTAGGCATTTGTTTTAAGTCATCATATCCTAACAAAGTGTATCTATTTGTTTGACTGAATCATATCCTACCAAAGTGTACACACAAGGGGAGAATGCATAAATTAACCTCTCTTTAACATGTCTTCTTTTGCAATTACACACCTAATTATCATCTTATTTGCTGATATGGCACAGAAAGTCTTGTAACTCAACTTGAGTTGTTGTGAAGAGTAAAATACAAGACAAAATATACAACTTATGGCTACAAAATATCATATTTTCGACCAAACATGTCTCATTTCTCCAACCCCATCTAACACGCTCCCTACTTCGTACACGTTTGTGGTGCATTTAAGTTTGATCCGACTGCTATACTTTTACGCTCATTGGCCGGAGGTAGGATTTCTGTTAAAGGGTTCAAAAAAGAATAGGTTTAAAAAATAAAAAGGACTATGGCCAAAGGAAATTAAACCAGCAACCCAACAAAGGTTTTGAAACTCCATGACCACTAAGCTCTATTTTTGGGTTGTGTCAAGAGGATTCAAAATATAATATATAGAGGCACGAAATGAATTTTGCTTTATATGTACGATGTAATATTTCGCGAAGAGGATTCGAGTAAATCCCTTTCGCCCCCAAATCCGCTCCTGTTTGCGCCAGCTTGACCTGAGACCTTTGCGGTCATGAAACTCATCATACTAGCTCAAAAACATATAACATATATTAATCTATTATATGCACTTCCCTGCAGGGGAGGATTTAGGCCAAAATAAAGGTGCACATGAACTCATGTTCTCACCGTCAAACTAAGTATTTTATATACATATTTCCTAAAACTAATCTAAACTTGGTTGAGTGGTGCACTTAATTGAAGATTCATTTAATTATGTAAAAGAATAAGGATTGATTCCATTTAGCACATTTTTTCCGTCTTCTTTTTTAGTGATACACCCATGTTTTAAAAATTCTAAATACGCCTCGGCTTCCATGACAAGCAATGGCATTATATATCTTCTTCTTTTTTTGTCTATCCGTAACTTGTGATTTTTTGTGCAATGACTGAAACTCGAAAGCATCTGCAATGATATTTTCTTTTACTTTTGGTCTTTCATCTGTAATTTAAATTTTTTCACCAAACAGGGACACATGTATCAAATTGACATAAATGTTCAGAGAAGACTAGTTAGACTTCCATAATAATGATATCCCAAGTACCAGAACAAAGGAGGTAAATGTAAATCATTAAATATCACCTAGATGACAAACCTACCACTTGGCTTGTTTTTTATGGGCAATTATGCCGATGGAAATGGGGCCTCCATTATATCAATGATGGTCTCAATTTTTTCTTCAATTTTTTTTTATTTTTTATTACTGTTTCACCAAATTCTCCTCCGGTTCATTATTAATGTCCAGTTTTTACTTTGTATTCCCTGTAAGAATAAATAAATAAAATATTTTTTACAATTTAACCCATAATAATAGTAGCATTTCAAGAAATTTTGGGAAATAAATAGTTAATGATAAGGGTAAAATAGGAAAAAAATATTGTATTTCTCTTAATTTGCTAAAATAAACAAGTACTCACTCCGTCTCATATTAATAGTCATGATTACTAAAAATAAAAAATAAAAAACCCTACGCTGCTCTCTCCTCTCTCATCTCTTTCTTAGGCGACATGGAGAACTAAGGGCTGCCATGGACGTGCAGGCCTCTCCCCAGCTTCAAGCTGTGGGAGAGACGGATCCCATCCCTAAAACGAATACATATGCTTCATTACTCACGTCAAAATCACAACCAATAGCAAAAATAATCCTTAAACCTGTCCAGCATGTTCATGGACAGCTTATGATGCAATTTTCGTTTAAGGAACCGGAGGAATATGCAGTTGAAGAAGGTCATCACCAAGCTGTAGTGATGAAGCTCTCATATGGTGCGCCAGATTTTCCAGAACTATGAAATTTAATTCCAACACAGTTTGGGATTAAAGGTCGTTGTTTGATCGGCTTGCTCGCGTTTCGACAATTGTTGATTCGTTGTGATGTTTATGACGATTTTGTAACAGTTCTTTCGAAGCAGGTTGGTTATTTACAGTACAAAGGACAACAACATCAATATCGTACATTCCCATGGACTCAAGATTACAATCTTAAGGTTTAGACGTCAAAAATAGTGGCATGGGTATCGTTTCCAGATTTGCCGACGAACCTGTTCGCCAAGA
>MDKJ01073469.1:0-49113 GCA_005239525.1 Nicotiana knightiana | reverse complement strand
GGGGTGGGGTAGGGGAGGTTTGGGGTTGGGGTGGAGGTGTGGGGTGGGTTGATGAGGATTGGTGGGGATGGGAAATAGAGTGGAGAAGATTGAAAAAGAGTTTTGAAAAATGTTTGTTCTTCTTTTTTCTTTTGGTAATTAATCACTTTTATATTAATCACCAATAACACTGTACAAAACCATAGCATTGATTACACGACTAGCTATCTCATTACAACTCTATCACCTATGTAACATGAAATCTATACACTCAAACAAAAATATAACTTTGTACTAATCTCTAAATGCCAGTAGTAGCTCTAATGTTGCATATGTATCCTACTTCACGTGCAATAGCATTCCAATCTCGAGCCCTTTTTTCAAAGATCCTCAGATTTCTCTCAATCCATATGACATGTGATATTTCAGCATATACCATCCGAAATATCTTTGCTCTTTTGGATTTTCCTTTAGCATGCTGCAGACTCCATTCAAGGTGTTGCTCCCAGGAATGTGTAATTTTTTAATCATGTTGCATCTGGTGCATGATCTTCCTCTATAGGTTCTTGGTATACCGACAATTAACATACAGATTCTCCCTGCTTTCATCATGCAACGACCCGGTCAGTCGTTACATAGAACCTGCATTATAATTACTGTTATTGACTTGTCATAGGTTGGTTATACTGTTATTGATGTGTTAGAGTTGGTAGGCTTGAAATTGAAATGGTTGTAGTGAGAGTTTAGTCGCTTAGTCTTTAAAAATAGCCTTATAGTTGAAAAAATCAACTGAGAGTTGACTTATTGGTAAACGACCTCGGAATGCGGATTTTATGGCTCAGATAGCTTCGTTAGGTGATTTGGGACTTAGGAGTGTGTTCAGAATAAATTTGTGATGTCCGGTGTAGAATTAGGCTTGAATTGGCGAAAATTAGTTTTGGTGATGGTCGGCAGTGAAAAATAGGCTATCGGGGTCGGAATGTAATTCCGAAAGTTGGATCAGGTTCATAATGTCATTTTAGATATGTGCGCAAAATTTCAGGTCAATCGGAGTTGTTTTGGATAGTTTCGGCATCGTTGGTGGATTTTAGAAATTTGAAAATTCTTAGGCTTGAATCCGATGTGATTTTGGTGTTTTGATGTTAGTTTTGGTATTCCGAGGGTGAAACTAAGTTTGAATGTTCATATATGATACGTTGGTCGGTTTGGTTGGGGTCCCGAGGGGATCGGGATTGATTTCGGGTGATTAACGGACACTTTGGACTTAGAAAATAGCAGTTTTTGCTGGTGTGTTGCCCGTATAATTTTCTTCTAGGCGATCGCGGGGTATTTTATGCGATCGCATAGGTCAGTTGGTGAAGCTCAGGAGATTGCTCTGTGCGATCGCAGGTGTGGAGGTGCGATCGCAGAGCAGAGGGAGTTAAGGCAGTGCGATCGTGTAGGAGGTGGTACGGATGCACAGGGTCAGGCGCGCTTGGGGGTGAGTCAGCACTGTGCGAACGCAGGCGATTCTGTGCGATCGCGTGAGGGAGAAAATGATACACTGTGTGAACGCGCCTTAGGGTATGCGAACGCACTGAGTAAATTATTAAAAAAAACCTGGGCAGTTAAATTAAAACCCTTCCGCGACCATAACCTATTTTAACACCATTTTTTAACCGGAAGAAGCTTTTGAGGCGATTTTGAAGAGGAAAAATCAGTTTTCATCATAGAGATAAGTATTTTGGACCTTAAAACTCGATTATAGGCGGTTAAGGAATATAATATCAGTGTTTAATTCATGAAAATCAGTAGAAAAAGGTGGGGTTAGGGCTTGAGATTATGAGACCTTTAGGGGTCGATTTGAAGGGTCAAACGAACTCCATTTTTAGCGTTATTTATATGTACGGACTCGTGAGATGATGAAGAACATTTGGATATAAAATTTGTCGTGAGACACGGGCCCGGGGGTTGGGTTTTGACCGATTTCGGGTTTTGTGCTTAAAATCAATATTTTTCAATTGGAATTCATTCATTTAGCATAATTTGATGATAAAAATCTGAACTTGGTAGATTTGGAGCATTCAGAAGTGGATTCGAGAGGCAAGCGTATTTCGGAATAGTTTTCAGGCTAGTTTGAGGTAAGTAATGTCTTTAAATCTTGTCCTGAGGGTATGAGACCCCAGACTCTGCACCCTTTCACGGGTTTTGGAATGCAAAGGTTGGAACTTTGGAAAGATATTCCCTATTTAGGCAACTATTGAGTTGCGAAACCAATTTTAAGCCTATACTTAATAGTATTGATATATATTTTGATATGATTTGGGCTGTAAGCCATGTTTGGGGCCTAGTGCCGGTCTGTTTACCCATTGGGGGCTGTTTTTACTATTTTCCTCACTTGATATGTTATGGTTTTCACTCAGTCTTTTTCTTGATAATGGTTTTGACACTCAGAGTATTTTGATACTATTTATTGAAAATAAAATATTGTTTTTGGGTCGAGAACCCGGTATATTTATGGCCTGAAGGGCATGTTGAGAGTGTCTGACTGAGTGAGGCTGCGGGCCAATATTGTGAGGATGCTATGATATGAGTGAGGCTGTGGGCCAATATTATGAGTGATTTATGCCATGATGTGGCTTGTTATAGCGCTTGGGCTGTAGGAGCCCCTCCGGAATCTGTACACCCCCCCAGTGAGTGCAGGTACCTATTGAGTGTGAGTGATGCCTGATGGGCTGATACTAAGTGATGGTGAGGTTGCCTGATGGGCTGATACTGAGTGATTGTGAGGTTGCCTGATGGGCTATTGTTCTGAGAAATGAATTATGGCCCGAGGGGCAGATTTATGATGATTTTTCTGAGTTTTTGAACTATGATTCACTTCGTTTTTCAAACTGATTTTACTGAGAGTTTTACTGAGGTATATTGAAATTATACTTGTTTCAAAGGATTTTTGGAAATTGATTTTCGAACTTATGTATTTGATGAATACTTTATGGTGGCTTAGTGTTTTACTGATTTTGTGAATTTTTTTATCTGTGTTGTGTGTTTCGTATTTCTCAGACTGTGATTTATTTTCATAACTATTGAGTTGGCGTACTCATCATTACTCCCTGCGCCTTTATGCACAGATTCAGGTACCGATTTGGAGCAGTAGCTGTCATGTTCGTTAGCAGCAGCTTTACGGGATTTCGAGGTAGTTGTCCAGCGTCCACAACTTCTCCATTTCCCTTCCTTATTTAGTTTTAGCATTTCATTCCTAGACTTTATTTAAGAGATTAGTAGAGTTAGTTTTATTTTGTAGATGCTCGTGACCATGTTGACTCCAGTCTTGGGAGGTTTTGTTTAGAGTTGTTTAGATTATTATTGGGGCGCTAAGACTTAAAGAAAATTATTCTATGCGATGTTTGCTGTTTATTATCGAATTGTAAATTATTATAATCGAACAAATGCGTAGTAATGCGATGCTTGGCTAGCCTAGTTCCACGATAGGCGCTACACGGTCTGTTAGGATTTGGGGTCATGACAAGTTGGTATCAGAGCTCTAGGTTGCATAGGACTCAACGATCATGAGCAGGTTCAGTAGAGTCTTGCGGATCGGTACGGAGACGTCTGTACTTATCTTCGAGAGGCTGCAGAGCTCTTAGGAAACATCTCTATCTTTCTTGAACTTTTTCGTGCCAATCTATTGATTCTTGAAATCTAAAATTACGTTGTTTCATTCTCTCACAGATGGTGAGGACACGCAATACCGACCAGGGTGACCAGACAAGGGGTCAGGGCCGTGGTAGAGGTAGGGGACCAGCCCGCGCAGCAGCTGGGATAGTACCACAGGATCCCCCTATCGTTCAGGATCAGGTTCCCGCCGATGGTTCTCTAGTGGGACAAGCTCAGGAACCGGCAGTGCCTATTATTATTCCGGGTCTTCAGGAGACCCTGGCTCAGATATTGATGGTGTGTTCCAGTTTAGCTCAGGCAGTTGCTATGTCTACTACTACCACTACAGCTCGGCCGGGGGAGGCAATCAGACTCCAGCTGCCCGGACACCTAAGCAGGTTGTACGGGGTATTCAGACACCGGGAGCAGCCCCAGCTCAGCCGGTTGCTCCGGTCCAGGATTATGTGGTCCCTTCTATGCCTGAGGATGAGCAGCGCAGGTTGGAGAGGTTCAGCAGACTTCAGCCTTCGACTTTCAGCGGTACATAGGGCGAGGATGCCCAAGGTTTTCTGGATAAATGTCAGAGGATGCTCTGTACTGCGGATATTTTGGAGACCAGCGGAGTTTCATTTGCTACTTATCAGTTTGCTGGTGCTGCTTTTAGGTGGGAGTCATTCGAGAGGCGTAGGCCGGTTGGTTCAACACCTATCACCTGGCAGCAGTTCTCCACGATCTTTTTGGAGAAGTATGTTCCTCAGTCCCACAGAGAGGAGCAGCACAGGCAGTTTGAGCAACTGCGTTAGGGAGAGTTATCAGTTACTCAGTACGAGATGAGGTTTTTCGAGTTGGCTAGGCATGCTTCTGAGATTGTCCCTACTGATAGGGAGATGATTAGGAGGTTTGTAAATGGTCTTATTTATCAGCTTCAGATCTTGATGACCAGAGAGAGAGAGTGTCTGGAGCTACATTTGAGCAGGTAGTTGACATTGCTCGGGATATTGAGTCGGTTCGTAGGCGGGAGCATGAGGAGAGGGAGGTCAAAAGGCCTCGGGGATCAAGTAGCTTCAGTGGTGCCCCTTCTAGAGGGCAGTTTCAGCACAACAGAGGTCGTCCATTTAGACCTCCACAGCCAGTTCGCCCAGCTTACAGTGGTGTATCTTCGGGGCAGGGTCCTCGCAGTTCTTATCCGGGACGTTCATCTTTTAGTGCCCTTCCAGTTCAGAGTTCTTCCAGGTCATCATCTTATCAGGGTTCTTCTATGCATGGTTCGTCTGGTGGTTATCATGGTGGCAGGGGTTCTCGTCAGTTTTCATCTCCAGTTCCAGGTGGTTGTTATGAGTATGGAGAGTTCGGTCATGAGTGGAGGCAGTGTCCCTGTCATCCTAGTAGTTTATCTCAGCAGAGGGTTCAGCCCTCGGCTTCAGCCCTAGTCACTTCATCACCTACCCAGGCAGCTAGGGGTGGTGGTCAGGCAGCTAGAGGCCGCCCTAGAGGGAGAGGTCGAGCAGGTGGAGGCCAGCCAGGTATCTATGCACTTCCGGCTAGGCCTGATTCTATGGTCTTAGATGCGGTGATTATAGGTACTATTTCAGTGTTTCACACTGATGCTTTGGCTTTATTTGACCCTGGTTCCATGTACTCTTATGTCTCATCTTATTTTGCTCATTTTCTGAATATCCCCCGTGAGTCTTTGGTTACGTCTGTTCATGTTTCGACTCCAGTGGGTGATATTATTGTTGTGGACCGTGTGTATCGGTCGTGTCTTATATCTATTGGGGGTCTGGAGACCCGAGTGGACTTGATTTTACTCTGTATGGTCGATTTTGATGTGATTCTGGGCATGAATTGGTTATCCCAATGTCATGTTATTCTTAATTGTCACGCTAAGACCGTGACCCTAGCTATGCCCGAAATTCCGATAGTTGAGTGGAGAGGGTCTATAGAGCATGTGCCTAGCACTATGATTTCTTATTTGAAGGCTCAGCGTATGGTTGAGAAGGGGTGTGCGTCTTATCTTGATTTTGTGAGGGATGTTAGTAGTGAGACTCCTTATGTTGGTTCTGTTCCTGTAGTCCGAGATTTTCCGGACGTATTTCCTGTAGACCTGCCAGGCATGCCACCTGACAGGGATATCGATTTTAGTATCAACTTGGTGCCAGACACGCAACCTATCTCTATTCCACCTAACCGCATGGCACCAGCGGAGTTGAAAGAATTGAAAGAGCAGCTTCATGAACTCTTATATAAGGGGTTCATTCGGCCTAGTGTGTCACCTTGGGGTGCACCGGTGTTGTTTGTGAAAAAGAAAGATGGCTCCATGCATATGTGTATTGATTACAGGCAGCTGAATAAGGTTACGATGAATAACCGGTATCCTTTGCCTCGTATTGATGACTTATTTGATTAGCTTCAGAGAGCTAAGGTGTTCTCCAAGATTGACTTAAGGTCTGGGTATCATCAGCTGAAGATTCGGGATTCTGACATTCCGAAGACTACTTTCAGGACCAGATATGGTCATTATGAATTCCTGGTTATGTCATTTGGGCTGACCAATGCCCCAGCCGCGTTCATGCAATTGATGAACAACGTGTTTCAGCCTTACCTTGATTCGTTTGTCATTGTATTATTTGATGACATCCTTGTTTATTCCCGTAGCCAGGAAGAGCATGCTCAGCATTTGAGGGTTGTGTTACATAGATTGAGGGAGGAGAAGCTTTATGCAAAATTCTCCAAGTATGAGTTTCGGCTTGGTTCAGTAGATTTCTTGGGGCACGTGGTGTCTAGTGAAGGTATTCAGGTTGATCCAAAGAAGATTGAGGCGGTGCAGAGTTGGCCCATACCGTCCTCAGCTACTGAGATTAGGAGTTTCCTTGGGTTGGCGGGATATTACCGTTGTTTTGTGGAGGGATTCTCTTATATTGCGTCGCCTTTGACTAGATTGACCCGGAAAGGTGCTCCATTCATATGGTCCGACGAGTGTGAGGAAAGCTTTCAGAAGCTCAAGGCAGCATTGACCACAGCTCCGGTTCTAGTTTTGCCTACTGGTTCGGGTGCTTACATAGTCTATTGTAATGCTTCTAGAGTTGGTTTGGGAGCGGTATTGATGCAGGATGGTAGGGTGATTGCCTACGCGGCTAGACAGTTAAAGGTGCACGAGAAGAACTATCCAGTGCACGATCTTGAGTTAGCTTCCATTTTTCATGCCTTAAAGATTTGGCGACATTACTTGTATGGGGTACAATGTGAGATTTCACTGATCATCGTAGCTTGCAGTATCTACTGAGGCAGAAGGACTTGAATTTGCGTCAGAGCAGATGGTTAGAGCTTCTCAAGGATTATGATCTTACTATTTTGTATCATCCGGGGAAGGACAGTGTGGTGGCCGATGCCTTGAGTCGCAGAGCCGAGAGTTTGGGGAGTCTATCTTACCTTTCAGCAGCAGAGCAACCTTTAGCACTTGATGTTCAGGCTTTAGCGGGTCAGTTGGTGAGGTTGGATTTTTCAGACCCTCCGCGGGTATTAGCTAACATGGCTTCCCGGTCTTCTCTCTATGATCAGATTAGAGCTCTCCAGTATGATGACTGACACTTGTTAGTTCTTCAGGATAGAGTTCGTCGGGGTGATGCCAGAGATGTGACTATTGGTGATGACGGAGTTATGAGGATGTAGGGCCGTATTTGTGTGCCCAATGTGGAGGGTATTCGAGAGTTGATATTAGCAGAGGCTCACAGCTCGCAGTATTCTATTCATCTGGGTGCAACGGAGATGTATCAGGATCTGAGACAGCAGTATTGGTGGAGGCGGATGAAGAGAGATATTTTTGAGTACGTAACGCGGTGTCTCAACTGCCAGCATGTCAAGTATGAGCACCAGAGACCAGGTGGGTTACTTCAGAGGTTAGATATCCCGGAGTGGAGGTGAGAGCGGATTACTATGGACTTTGTAGTTGGGCTTCCACGGACTTCGAAGGGTTTTGATGTTATTTGGGTCATTGTGGATAGATTGACCAAGTATGCGCATTTCATTCCTGTCAGTACTACTTATACTTCAGAGCGGTTAGCTGGTATTTACATTAAGGAGATTGTCCGGTTGCATGGAGTTCCGGTTTCTATCATTTCTGACAGAGGTACACAGTTTACATCTCAGTTTTGGAGGGCCGTATAGAGAGGTATGGGTACTGATGTAGAGTAGAGCACTGCATTTCACCCTCAGACCGACGGGAAGTTGGAACAGACTATTCAGATTTTGGAGGATATGTTACGGGATTGTGTGATTGATTTTGGTGGTTCATGGGCTCAGTTTCTGCCACTATCAAAGTTTTCATATAATAACAACTACCAATCCAGTATTCAGATGGCCCCGTATGAGGCTTTATATGGTAGGAGGTGTAGATCTCCGGTCGGTTGGTTCGAGCCTGGTGAGGCTAAGTTATTGGGCATATATTTGATTCAGGATGCGTTGGAGAAGGTGAAGTTGATTCAGGAGCGACTTTGCACGGCGCAGTCTAGGCATAAGAGTTACGCGGATCGGAAGGTTCGGGCTTCAAAAGACTCGAATAATGTTAAATGGTTTCTTGAGGCATCTTCGCTCCATGAACCCGGCTACTATTGAAGCCCAAATGGAAGCAAGCTGTCAAAGATTCGGGAACTAGAAGAAAGAATGTGTCATTTATGGAAGGTGATAAAGTTACTGCTGAAGGTATCACCCATGAAAGGTGTTATGAGATTCGGAAAGAGAGGAAATTTGAGTCCTCGATTTATTGGTCCTTTTGAGGTGCTTCAGAAGGTTGGAGAGGTGGCTTATAGACTTGCCTTGCCACCCAGCCTATCGAGTGTTCATCCGGTATTTCATGTGTCGATGCTCAGGAAATATGCTGGTGACCCATCTCATGTGTTAGACTTCAACATGGTTCAACTCGAGGGTGATATGTCGTATGAGGTTGAGTCAGTAGCTATTTTAGCTCGCGAGGTCAGGAAGTTGAGGTCTAAGGATATAGCATCAGTGAAGGTGCAGTGGAGAGGTCATCCGAGGGAGGAGGCTACTTGGGAGACCGAGCGGGAGATGCAGAGCCAATATCCTCACTTGTTTGAGACTCCAGGTATGTTTCTAGACTCGTTCGAGGACGAACCTTTGTTTAAGAGGGGGAGAATGTAACGACCCGGTCAGTCGTTACGTAGAACCTGCATTATAATTACTTTTATTGACTTGTCATAGGTTGGTTATACTTTTATTGATGTGTTACAGTTAGTAGGCTTGAAATCGGAATGGTTGTAGTGAGAGTTTAGTCGCTTAGTCTTTAAAAATGGCCTTATAGTTGGAAAAGTCAATAGAGAGTTGACTTATTGGTAAACGACCTCGGAATGCGGATTTTATGGCTCGGATAGTTTCGTTAGGTGATTTGGGACTTAGGAGTGTGTTCATAATAATTTTGTGATTTCCGGTGTAGAATTAGGCTTGAATTGGCGAAAATTAGTTTTTGGCGATTTCCGGTCGGAAGTGGAAAATAGGCTATCAGGGTCGGAATGAAATTCTGGAAGTTGGAACAGGTTCATAATGTCATTTTGGATATTTCTGCAAAATTTCAGGTCAATCGGATTTGTTTTGGATAGTTTCGGCATCGTTGATGGATTTTTGAAATTTGAAAGTTCTTAGGCTTGAATCCGATGTGATTTTGGTGTTTTGATGTTCGTTTTGGTGTTCCGAGGGTGAAACTAAGTTTGAATGATCATATATGATATGTTGGTAGGTTTGGTTGGGGTCCCGAGGGGCTCATGATTGATTTTAGGTGATTAACGGACACTTTTGAAATAACAGTTTTTTCTGGTGTGTTGTAGGTATAATTTTCTTCTATGGGATCGCGGGGTATTGTATGCGATCACATAGGTCAGTTGGTGAATCCCATGAGATTTCTCTATGAGATCGCAGGTGTGGAGGTGCGATCGCAGAGCAGAGGGAGTTAAGGCAGTGCGATCTCGTAGGAGGTGGTGCGAATGCACAGGGTCAGGTGCGCGTGGGGGTGAGTCAGCACTGTGCGAACGCAAGAGATTCTGTGCGATCGCGTGAGGGAGAAAATGATACACTGTGCGAATGTTCCTTAGGGTATGTGAACCACTGAGTAAATTATAAAAAAAAACTGGGCAGTTAAATTAAAACCCTTCCGCGACCATAACCTATTTTAACACCATTTTTGAACGGGAAGAAGGTTTTGAGGCGATTTAGAAGAGGCAAAATCAGTGTTCTTCATAGAGGTAAGTATTTTGGAACTTAAAACTCGATTATAGGTGATTAAGGAACATAATCTCAGTGTTTTATTCATGAAAATCAGTAGAAAAGGTGGGGTTAGGGCTTGAGATTATGAGACCTTTAGGGGTCGATTTGAGGGGTCAAACGAACTCCGATTTTAGCGTTATTTATATGTACGGACTCGTGAGATGATGAATAAAATTTAAGTATAAAATTTGTCGAGTTCTGAGATGCGGGCCGAGGGTCGGGTTTTCACCGATTTCGGGTTTTGTGCTTAAAATCAATATTTTTCAATTGGAATTCATTCCTTTAGCATAATTTGATGATAAAAATCTGACTTGGTAGATTTGGATCATTCGGAAGTGGATTCGAGAGGCAAGCGTAATGCGGAGTTTCCGGGCTAGTTTGAGGTAATTAATGTCTTTAAATCATGTCCTGAGGGTATGAAACCCCGGACTCTGCACCCTTTCACGGGTTTTGGAATGCAAAGTTTGGAACTTTGGAAAGATATTCCCTATTTAGGCAACTATTGAGTTGCGAAACCAATTTTAAGCCTATACTTAATAGTATTGATATATATTTTGATATGATTTAGGCTGTAAGCCATGTTTGGGGCCTAGTGCCGATCTGTTCACTCCTTGGGGGCTGTTTTTACTATTTTCCTCACTTGATATGTTATGGTTTTCGCTCAGTCTTTTTCTTGATAATGGTTTTGGTACTCAGATTATTTTGATACTATTTATTGAAAATAAAACACTATTTTTGGGTTGAGAACCCGGTATATTTATGGCATGAAGGGCATGTTGAGAGTGTCTGACTGAGTGAGGCTGCGGGCCAATATTGTGAGGATGCTATGATATGAGTGAGGCTACGAGCTAATATTGTGAGTGATCTATTCTATGATGTGGCTTGTTATAGCACTTGGGTTGTAGGAGCCCCTCCAGAGTCTGTACACACCCCCAGTGAGTGCAGGTACCTATTGAGTGCGAGTGATGCCTGATGGGCTGATACTGAGTGATGGTGAGGTTTCATGATGGGCTGATACTGAGTGATTGTAAGGTTGCCTGCTGGGCTATTGTTATGAGAAATGAATTATGGCCCAAGGGGCAGATTTATGATGATTTTACTGAGTTTTTGAACTATGATTCACTTTGTTTTTCAAACTGATTTTACTGAGAGTTTTACTGATATATATTGAAAATATACTTGTTTTAAAGGATTTCTGGAAATTGGTTTTCGAACTTATGTATTTGATGAATACTTTATGGTGACTTGGTGTTTTACTGTTTTTGTGAATTGGTGTATCTGTGCTGTATGTTTCATATTTCTCAGACTGTGATTTATTTTCATTATTATTGAGTTGGCGTAATCATCATTACTCCATGTGCTTCTGTGCACAGATTCAGGTATCGATTTGGAGCAGTAGTTGTCTTGTTCGTTAGCAACAGCTTTCCGGAATTTCGAGGTAGCTGTCCACCGTCCACAGTTTCACCATTTCCCTTCCTTATTTAGTTTTAGCATTTAATTCCTAGACTTTATTTAAGACATTAGTAGAGTTAGTTTTATTTCACAGATGCTCGTGACCATGTTGACTCCAGTCTTGGGAGGTTTTGTTTAGAGTTGTTTAGACTATTATTGGGGCGCTAAGACTTAAAGAAAATTATTCTATACGATGTTTGTTGTTTATTATCGAATTGTGAATTATTATAATCGAACAAATGCATATTAATGTGATGGTTGGCTAGCCTAGTTCCACGATAGACGTCATCACGGCCTGTTAGGATTTGGGGTCGTGACACATCATGGCCATGGCATAATGCACATTGTGTTTCCATTTCCATTTCCTATTTTTGCAGCCCATATGTAGTGGGAAGCCTTCCATGTAATAACATCCACATGGTAAATTGTGCTTTATGCCTCGCAATGTTCTGAAACATTAAAAATTTCCACATCATCGGAGGTCTTTCTCCCAGCAACTGCAGATTTATGTGCCTAATCAAACTAGTTTCATGGCTGTTCCGCTGCACCTGATTCAAATTTTCTCGAGCATTGAAAACTTATCTGATGATCGAGAAGGCTTGTTTAGGAACTGACATTTGTAGAAATTGATGACCTTTGATGTAATATGAATTAATCCATCTAATTCACATTCTATCCTGCTTAGCTTCCACATCCCAACATACTTTGGTGATAGCAACTCTATTCCACAATTGAATGTTCATTAGATTTAGGCCTCCACTAGACTTAGGAGAGCAGATATTGTCCCAAGAGATCAAGGACTTCTTAGTGATGGTATTGGTGGCAGACCAGATATAGCTCCTGCAATATGCATCAATAATCTTCAACACCTTAACAGGTAATAACAGCAGTTGAACCCAGTATGTTTGGATGCCAAAGATCACACTTTGTACTAGTTGTACTCTTACTGCATATGACAGTTTCTTAGTTGTCCATGAAGATATTATTGCCACTATCTTTTGATACTGATATTATCTCCTTTTTTATTTTTGTCCTCTTGAGCAGAGGGTCTTTCGAAAACAGTCTCTCTACCCCTTCGAGGTAGGGGTAAGGTCTGCGTACACAATTTCCTCCCCATACCTCACTAGTGGGATTTCACCGGGTTGTTGTTGTTGTTGTTGTATCTTTTAGATAAGAGGTTGCCACTGGATCATTGAGATCTTTTTGGTTGATAGTGGTGTGCCTAAGTATTTGAAAGACATCTTTCCTTGTCCATATCTCAAATGTTGTAGGATTCTATTTCTTTCAGCAGTAGAGACCCCTCCAAAATACATAGAACTCTTTCCCAGATTGGCTTGCAGACCTGATGCTTGTGATAATTGATTAAAGCACCTATGCATAACAGTCACTAATGCTAAGTCACCTCTTTCAAATAGCAGTAGATTATCAGCAAAGCTTAAACGTGTGATGCCCAACCTAGCACACTTTGGATGATATTTGAAGTCTTTATTATCATTCAGTCCATTTAGACTTCTGCTTAGGTATTCCATGACAATAGCAAATAGAAAAGGGGACATAGGATCCCCTTGTCTAAGTCTGTTCTTTGCATCAAAAGGAACGGTGGTCTCTCCATTGATCAATATGGTATAGTTGACTGTTTTGACACATTCAAGAATCCAGCCAATAAATTGTGTAGGGAATCCCAAATTATCCATTATCTGTTCCAAAAAGATCCACTCCACTGAGTCATGGGCCTTTTGTTGATCAATCTTAATCATAAACCTATCAGAGGTGTGTTTTATTGTATAAGACTTGACCAATTCATGGGCAAGGATAATGTTATCTGCAATTCTTCTCCCCCGAATGAATCCAGCTTGATTTGCACTTATGATAGATGCAATAATCTTCTGTAACCTTGTTGCTAGCTGTGGATACCCAATTGTTCCCATATATATTTTCAAAATGCATATATATATCTTCAAAACAATGCATGAGCATCAATTAATATTTTTTCATAATTTGTGCATTTTTTAAATAATTTTTAATTAATTTATCCCAGTAGCTCTATTATATAAATAATTTCTAATTTCATCACAAATAGTTTTATGATAATATTATTGCTTAATTTTATCATTTATATTTATATTAAGCTTTAATTATCTTATGCATAATCCTATTTACATCTGTAGGCTATAATTGTAATAATAGCCCATATGCGCATAATTACTTTATTTTACAAGAAAATGACATTTCATATTTTTATAATATTAAGTAATCATTTTTATGCATAAATATCATTTTTATCATTTATTAGCTATTTTTATAAATTATTTTATCAAATTAATTGGGTATTTAACATATAGCCTCTTTAATTTCGGACCTTAGCCCAAATGCCACCCCCAGCCCAATTAAAATTAACCTATAACCCGACCCAGTAACCCAATATTTAAACCCGCCCAACCTCCAGATCGAATCTTGGTCATTGATCTCAGAGATCAACGGTCCAGGATATTATTACTTTTTTTAATTAACTCATAACCCCCCAAACCCTATTCATTTTCTAAAATCTGCCGCCCCTGATTCCTTTCCTCCTCTCCTCTCTCTCACTCTTCTCCCTAACACTAGTCCGCCGTCACCTGAACCCCCTTCAATTCATGGGTTTTCTCTTCGATCTAAGGCCATATCCGGACTCCTATCTCTACTGGTTGTTCGACTTCCGTGTTATTGATGGAATCTCAAAAAGATTCGAACAGACTCGGTTCAAATCCCTCAGTCTCTTGGTAAATCCGTCTGTATTCACCCATTGTTTGTGTGTATTATCATTTTTTGTGTTTTCATGGCTTCAAATCTCCAGTCTAAAACTCGATTTTTCTACATCTGTTTAATTTTTGTACAAACCTAACTATTTCTAGCCAAATAGGTTCAGATCTCTTTAGATCTGAAGTGTTTGGAGTTTGTTTAATAGTTTTTCTTTAAGATTATTTCTTCTCTTTTTTTACCACTATTATCAACGATTTCACTTTTCCTCTAAAGCTAGGGTTTTGATTCTCAATACGGTTTCTGCAAATTTAAAAAATGTTTAAATGCTCAATTCTGGCCTTTCTTCTTTACTGTTCGACTAATTGCTTTGCTTGAGTTTCATCTCTGTGTTTCGATATGCTTAAGTTTTTCCATTGCTCGATTATTTATCTCATTGTTCTTGCCCATTCACTTTGGCTATGTTAAGTTAACCAATTAATTGATTTACGTGCTTAATTAGGGTTTGAAATTATACTTCTTTTAAAACTGATATCTCTCTGAAAGATTTTTATTTATTTCTTTCCTAATATGTGACTCATAATTGTTACCGCCTTCCTTAATTATGCTACTGGCCTAATTTCTGGGTATTGATTATTTTGACCGACCTATAAATGATTTTTAGGTTTATTGCTTACCTTATTTAGCTTCAATCATGTCTGCTAACTGATTTCGTATGAGATTCTCCTTTATTTAAGGGATATTTCCCAGATTCTGTCTTACTAATTGATTGGTTTTAGCCCTAAATGATTGGTTAATTAATTTGCATACTTTATTTATTTACCGTCAATTTTTCTTGCCTTACTTGTTTACTCTGTTGAATGCTATATAAACCTTGTACCATTCTAATTTTTAAAAACATAGAAAAACACCTACACACACGCCTATGCTTACAAAGACAGGATGAGACACAAGCTCATGCTTACCAACCTGTACTCACACACTTATAATCACACAACTTGAGTTCTTTCTATCACTTCAATTTGCTGCACTATCTAGCCGACTGAAAGCCAAGGCTAGACTCTTGGATTCCAATTGCTTTCACCTTCTTGTTTGTTATCTCCTTAACCGGTATGCCCCAATTTCTGTTATCATGTTCTATTCTATATGCTATGTAGCCAGTTTATTATAGGCATCAACATGCTTCTGTTTTGATCTTTGTTTCCTGGCCATCTCTTTCTCAGCTACTATGCTACAGTCCTTATTCCCTGTGACTTATATGATTAGATTACTTCGAACCTCGATATGTCATGTTTATTATATGTTTCCAGTTTACTTTCTAACTAGTATGCTTTAGTCTTTATTACCTCTTTGTCGCACATGTATGTATGGTTAGTGCTTCAAATTCCAACATGCTTCTGCCAGATATATAGTTCATGTTCTGTTTCTTTTTTAGTTGCTATGTCTTAGTTCATGTTATCTTGTTCTGCTTATTGTAACTTCAGTATGTTCTCTGCTTAATAAATGTCTATATGATTCCACCTTGTAATGATTAATAAACTAAGTCAACATCAGCAATGTGAAACCTTGTTTGATTCAATTGTGACCATGTTTAGTTATGTCTATAATTTAAGTGTTCCTGCTCTTGTTGTGATTGTTTAATTATTGGTACCCATGTCTGAACCAATCTGCTGAAATGTGGTTCTGTTCTGTTTGTAGTCTTGTAACTTGTTTCTATTCACTTCTGAAAAATCAAATTGCTTTTCTAAAATTTTCCCTTAACCTTATATACTATTTTCAAACTCCTACTCTTAGTTATCTAGGGTCCTACCACCCCCCGTGTGAGCACTGCCTAGGGTCCATGAGAATCCTCCGAACTCTGACACACTGGGGTTGGTCTTCTAATCATGTACAAATATTTCTCTGAGAAAGGTTCTGGTGTGAGCATTGCCAGGGGTCCCTGAGGACCTTGGGAACTTTGACACACCAGAAGCCCATTTGTGTATTATGGATGGACTACCTGTGGACATCAGACTTGCTTGCTTGAAGGCCTGGCTTCCGGATGATGTTGGGCCTGGTAAGGCTCCCTATAGTGTTATGAATAGCTTTATGTAATTCATTCATATTGGTCTGTAATAATCCTTGTAAAAATAGATATGGGGTTATTAGTAAAAGCTGGGGAGGGATTGTTATATATCTTTGACAGGTTCGGGTAGAAATCATGCCTATAGATTGTTGTGGTGATTCTTTATGTGCATACCATTAGAAATCATGCTCATAGGATCTTGTCTCACCATGTGAAATCTGAAGTTTCATACTTTGCATCCTAGAAATCCTGTTTATAGGTCGTTTATCAATTCTGCATCAAGAACCCATGTTTTATGCGTATTTTCAAATCTCAATGTGCATTAGTGTAACGACCCGGTCGGTCGTTACATAGAATCTGCATTTATATTTACTGTTATTGCCTCGTCATAGCTTGGTTAAATCGTTCTTGACGTGTTAGATTTAGTAGGTTCGGAATCGGAATAATTATAATGAGAATTTAGTCACTTAGTCTTTAAAAATAGCCTTAGAGTTGGAAAAGTCAATTGAGAGTTGACTTATTGGTAAACGACCTCAGAATGCAGATTTTATGGTTCGGATAGCTTCTTTAGGTGATTTGGTACTTACAAGTGTGTTCGGAATATTTTTGTGATGTCCGGTGTAGAATTAGGCTTGAATTGGCGAAAGTTAGTTTTTTGTGATTTTTGGTCGGTAGTGGAAAATAGGCTATCGGGGTCAGAATGGAAATCTGAAAGTTGGAACAGGTTCATAATGTCATTTTGGGTATGTGTGCAAAATTTCAGGTCAATTGGAGTTGTTTTGGATAGTTTCGGCATCGTTGGTAGATTTTAGAAATTTCAAAGTTCTTAGGCTTGAACCCGATGTGATTTTGGTGTTTTGATGTTAGTTTTGGTGTTCCGAGGATGCAACTAATTTTGAATGATCATATGTGATGTGTTGGTATATTTGGTTGGGGTCCCGAGGGGCTCGGGATTGATTTCGGGTGATTAACAGAACACTTCCGGACTTGAAAAATTTGTTGTTTTTGCTGGTGTGTTGCAGGGTGTAAATTCCTTTATGCGATCGCGGGGTGTCATATGCGATCGCATAGGTATGTTGGTGAGGCCCCGAAATTTGTTCTGTGCGATCACAGGTGAAGTGATGCGATCACAGAGTAGAGAGGGAGGAAGCAGTGCGATCGCGGGTGAGTGTGTGCGACCGCACATGGGTCTTGGCGCGTGGGGGAAAGGGTGACTGATGCATTGTGTAATCGCGTGCACAGTACTGCGATCGCGTGAGGGAGTGGGAAGGACACTGTACGAACGCGCCTGGGAGCGTGCGTACACACATGCCATTTTATTAAAAATCTGGGCAGTATTAAATTAAACCCTCCACGACCATAACCTATTTTAACACCATTTTTGAACGGGAAAAGAGCTTTGAGGCGATTTTGAAGAGGGGAAATCAGTGTTTTTCGTTGAGGTAAGTATTTTGGACCCTAAAACTCGATTATAGGTGATTAAGGAACATAATATCAGTGTTTAATCCATGAAAATCAGTAGAAAAAAGTGGGGTTAGGGCTTGAGATTATGAGACCTTTAGGGATCAATTTGAGGGGTCAAACGAACTCCGATTTTAGCGTTCGTTATATGTACGGACTCGTGAGATAATGAAGAACATTTTGGTATAAAAATTTCGTGTTCCGATACGCGGGCCTGGGGGTCGAGTTTTGGCTAATTTCGGAATTTGAGCTAAATTTGGTACTTTTCAATTGGAATTCATTCCTCAAGCATAATTTGATGATAAAAATCTGAACTTGGTAGATTTGAAGCACTCAGAGGCCGGATTTAGAGGCAAAGGCACTGCGAAATAGTATTTTAGCCGGTTTTGAGGTAAGTAACGTTTCCAAACTTGGTTCTGAGGGTTCGAAACCCCGAGCTAAATGATTTATGACTATAATTGAGGTGACACACATGCCAAGTGATGGGCGTGCGGGCGTGCATCGAGTATATGTGGTCTGGCTTATCCCATGGCACCCCTTAGTGATTATTCCATGATGATATGTGTGCTTCTATTAATGTGGTAATTGTGAACATGTTAGAAACCATGTTAAGTATAAATTCTAGGCTTCATGCCGAAAATGCTGAGACCCGAGTGGTCGTATATTACTGTCTCATCTTGTGTTAATTATATGCATATTGATCATTGTTTCTGGATGATGGATGCATCTATGATCCATATGAGTGAGACTGAAGAGTAATGACTGAGTGAGGCCGAGAGCCTGTTATTGAGACAGTTATGAGATCGGACTGCACACTGCAGTGATATTAAATCACGCATTTGTTGGCTTGATATGGCGCTTGGGCCACTAGGGCCCCTCCGGAGTCTTTACACCCCCAGTGAGCTCATTGATGATGAGAGATGGATCTTCCCTGGGCATGGATCGTGTCCGAAGTGGATGTTATGTGAGGGATGGATCGTCCCTGGACATGGATCTTGTCCGAGTGTTGTATTCCGGAGATGGACTTTCTCCGTGGGGCCGGATTGGCCTTTTTCCTCAGTACGGAGTGACTACGGTCACCAATGATTATGTACATTCCAGGATAGACTTTTCCCTTGGCCTGAGAGCCATATACGGTACTGAGTGGGCTGATGTGTGAGGGTGGTGAGCACTATGTGCATATCCACACTGGTTTCATACATATATTTTCATGATGGCATGTAAATTATACTGGCATACTTGGCATATTTACTCATTCTGATAAACTGTTAGCATACATAATTTCTGTATATTGTTTATTGTAATTTCTAAGGTTTTGTCCGTCACTACCTCTCAGCCCATAGTTTGGGTTCGTTACTTCTGAGTTGGTGTACTCACTTTACCCCCTGCAGCTTGTGTGCAGATCCAGGTACACCGGAACCCGGTAGTGGATATTGAGCAGCTGTCAGAGTTTTCATTGGAGTTGTCGAGGTAGCAGCTGGAGATCGCGACCTCGTCTTCTCTTTCTTATTCTACCTGTTGTTCTTTATTTTGAGACAATGTTGTCCATTTCTCCTTTTCTTTGCTTTATGTTATAGTAGCTCATGACTGAGTGACACCGGATTCGGGGTTGGAAATTTTAAATTTTTGTTTCAAATATTGTTTTTAAACTTCAGACTCTTAGTATTATCAATAATTTCGTTTAAAAATCGTATACTTACTGGAAATTGAATTTAGCTTAGTTAAAAAGGGCGGCTTGCCTGGTTCCACGACAGGCGCTATCACGACTCCGAAATTGGGTCGTGACAATTAGAGATCATATATATAGGATATTATTTGTGTAACTTAATACACTTGCCTGACAATTTGTTTAAAGTTCCTGCTCACATAGATGGTCATGATTATAGGAGATATAAAAGTCAATTAGATATCATGCCTATAGGGTGAAATCAGTTTTCAAACGTAGAAAGCATGTCTATAGGAAGTAAATAAATCAGTTTCAGCACCTAGAAATCATGCCTATAGGAATTAATTAATTCTGTAAATTAGAAATCATGCATATAGGAGTTAACTAATTCTGTAAACTAGAAAGCATGTATATAGGAAATAAACAAATTCGTTCTAACACTTAGAAACCATGCTTATAGGAGTTAACTAATTCTGCAAATTAGAAAGCATGCCTATAGAGTCTAAGAGATAAAAACCTATCTGTTAAAATCAGTAACTCGTTTATGAACTATGTTATAGGTCTATGACTAACAGCTGTAGATACCATGCCTATAGGATTCTGTTCTGGTCATCACTTAGGAAAACTTATAGGAATTCTGGGGCTAAAAAGAATTGTGATTTAGTACTGCTTGAAGTTTTCCCAGATTCAGAGTTTTAACAAAATCAGTAGGCAAATTGATAGGTACCACTGCTCGCTTTAATAAATTGTTGTCTTATATTCTGTTTATGTTCTTCTAGATATCCTGCCTATAGGGTCTTAAATTGATAAAAGTTGTTTTTTGGGGCTGCGTCCATTTGTTGTTTACTTGTGGAGGTTAACATGAGCCCCTATTTGCTCTTTATGTGACAGTCCTATCTGAATTTTTGTTTGTCGCTTAGTTTTCTCATTTTTTAGCAACCTAAGTCGGTCTAGAACCACCTTAAATAGAGGTCCTAAACACCTCCAGGACCATAGGTGAGGGACGGGTAGTGCACGCATAAAGCACGAGTTAGAAGCTACTAGAACGTTTAAGTAAAAATTGAAAGATAGTAATTGGGTAGTAAAGGATATACTTGTGCGCTAATACTATGTGTAGCACCCCAACCTTGGGAAAGTTACCAAGTATTGCATAAACATGATCCTATAGGCTAAAAAACTTAGGACCCCTTTAATTCCTGTTTTAAATAATAGTTGTCTAGATTGCTATATTTTTCTTTAAAGACTAATTCGCTTAATTAAGTTCGTCTGGGACCCATCGTTGTGGACCTCGAGGGGTGCCTAACACCTTCCCCTCAAGGTAATTTCGAGCCCTTACCTGATCTATGATGATGCAAACTAGTTTCATAAGTTAATTACTCTAGGTGTCCTAACACACCTTAATCCGTTAGGTGGAAACTCTTCAAATCCCAAATCCCATCCCAAAAGGAAGGGAGTTGTCTCAAAAATGTCGTAACCCGGACTCCGCGAGGAAAAAGGGGGCGCGACAGCATGGCGACTCTACTGGGGATAAACCTTAGGCTCCTAACATAACGAACCTGATTTTTGTGAATTAGTCTTTAACCATGCTTTATTCTGTTAATACGTGCACACCCTTTCCCTTTCCCCTTTCTGTGAATTTAATTCCCTATTTTCAAGAATTTATGATTTTCTACAGAAACTGACTTGTTTCCTTGTTTTCCTTTCTTAAGCATCTTTCAATTATTAAATACCACATTTATCATTATTTTTAACGTGCAAATACGTGAAAACATGCTATTTACTATTGCATAAATCATTCTCAACATCATATTCCACTCGTGCGTAACCAATCTTATAGCAATGCTTGATGAGTGTTTGCGCTCTTCCTATATATCACCCTTTAAATTCGGAAAGACTTATTTGCGGTAAAACTAGTCGATCAGCGGTGCAGTCGACGGTTCCGTGCCTTTCCCTCTCAAGTTGTCCGTTTGAGGGTCCTAATCTAGACCTCTATAGAAACCTTACTCTAATTTATTGTACATGCATCACGGTCAAAACCTAGCCAGGGTTAATATGTTGTCCACATAATAACCCTTTAGGAAAAGCCTTGTCCAAATTCCATCGGAGTTTCCATAATCCCAATGGACGCAACCACGATCTGTGCATTAATTTGGAGAAATAAGTGTCAATATGCTAATCACTGATGTATAAGTAGTCGAAACTGGAGGGGGTAAGGGTCTAACCTTATTTGTTTTGCAGAAATGAGGCACGAAGTCCCCAGGTTCGGCATAGTCCAAAGAATACCACCATTGTTGCTGGATTGGTGGGAGGACCTTTCACCAAGTGATAAAGACCATGTGAAAAGGGTCCTCGGAAACATACCCTCTTTACTGGATATCCAACCAAACAATATGTTGATCGAGGCTGCCACTATGTTCTGGGACGGAGAAAGGTCCGTGTTCCGTTTTGGCAACATAGAAATGACCCCTCTCTTAGAGGAGATAGGGGGATTCGTTGGATTACCTTGGGACATTCCGGGTTTATTGGTGCCGGAAAATCGTACCGCTAGGGGGTTTCTGAAAATGATGGATTTGAAAAAGAAAGACGATTTAGAGTGCCTGGAGGAGTCCTACATACCCTTTGAATACCTCTATGAATGATATGGTCATAGAAAATCCTATCGTATCTTCCATGATGAATTCTCTATCACTTCTTTGGGTCATATTCACCGCAGGGTTTTTGTGTTCGTTGTTTACTTCCTGGATATGATAGTATTTCCAAGAAAAAGAGACAGGATTCACACTAGACTGGCTATCGTAGCCAAAAATTTAATGGAGGGGATCGAGGGTCAAACATATACCATTGTCCCTATGATCATAGCTGACATCTACCGAGCCTTGGACCACTGCCAGAAGGGGTTCAAACACTTTGAGGGTTGTAATTTACTACTACATGTTTGGTTATTGGAGCATCTCTAGAGAGGTAGATACCGCCAAGAGTTTCCACGAATTCCATGGAATGATCACATAGCCTTTCACAATCCTAAGAGAATGACTTTCATCCCAGACAGGTTTGCTCAACCAGAAAATGCTACAGAATGGGCGCAATTTTTTGAAATTTTGATTGAGGACCAGGTTCAATGATTGTTCGAATGGTTCCCTACCAGTGAGTTCATCATCAAATCTAGGGAAGCTCCGCACTTGGTGTTGATCTGGTTAAGGAGCATATACCCTTTATGTTCCCATCAGGGTTATGAGACAGGCAGGCAGGAAGCAAGTCATACCGCGAGTTTCTAAAATGAGTCATTACAGGGCAGATTTTCAGGATGACGACATCCCATACAAATGTGAAGCTCAGCATATGTGGAACCTAAAGATTATTGTAGAGAGGGACACCATCGAGCCAGACAGGTACCATGCAGGTCATGTACGCTTTTACATATCATGGTTGGAAGACAGCATAGCCGGGATAGTTGAGCCGGGATTCGGTCGGGGAAACAGGGTCATAGACGAAGTTGCTGAAGCCCAAGTGAAATACAATAAATTGCGCAAAAGGGTTCATGAGTCCGAAGCCGAGTATTTGGAGCAACAGAAGACTGCTATGGAATTAATCAATGAATGGAGGGAAAGGGCTATCAAATCTAATGAAAGGCTGGAATATTTGGAGCATGGTCTGATGGAATTGGAGGGGAAGACGAGGAAAAGAGTCGCCAACTGCCAAAATGCTGAGGGAAGCGGAGGAGGAAATCTAGCGAGGGTATACCTGTTGTTGGGCATGCACGACCTGGAGAACCTGATCGATGGAGACAAGAAGATCAAGCCTGGGGAAGGTCCTTCTGGGACCAAGTAGATTAGATTTATCTATTTTTTCAAATGTAATAAGGCCAAAGTGCCTTTAATGACTTATTTAGTGTCGTTTTAGATCATCTATTAACATTAATGAAATGAGGAAATTATTGGCACTGAAATTCTCCAAATCAACTTGTCGCTAGGCCTACCTTGGGCACAACGAGGCTCCCAATTTAGGACGCAAATTTACATTCCCGCACTATGTGTTTAGATATTGCAAATACATTTTTTGGAACCCTTATTGACTTGGTTACTTTTTGTTTTCCTTTTTTTTTTTTGATTATTCTCATTCCCCAAGTTTGGTTCACACATACTGGCATCATCAGCTTATCATACCAAATCTCGAGGCCCTCCACCTTCTCCTTCTCCAAGTGCACCGAACGGGAAAGGGAAATATAAAATGGATGGTATGAACGGCATCAAAACATACAACATTGCACATGTTGAGAATGTGGAAACTTCTGATGGTCGGGTCACTCATGCCCCAAATGATTTGGTTCTATGGCTTGAGCAGAAGATACTTGCACTACAGGGCGAGCTTGAGCAGGTCCGTAACTTGGAAAATCTCTCCCTCACATTGAATGTCCTAGACACACAAAACCCTGCACCACCTCATAACACACCCAACAAATGCCCACAGAATCCTCCCGCACCTCACCAGTATACAACCCCTCCTCAAAATCAGCATCTCCCTACTCAATATCCACAAACCATCTATCACACCCCTCAAAACACACCGTAGCATATCCCCAAACCCAGAACTCCACCAATGATCACCACTACACCCAAACTCCTGACATTCACTAGAACAACCCTATATACGTAGAAACCCTACCTCACTCCACTTACCTAATATCCTATACACCATAATCCGCCGAGAAGGACCTTCTCATCAACAATATGGTTGAGGAGCTCAAGAAACTAATGAGCCGAGTTCAGGGTGTTGAAGGAGGCAAAAAGATTAAAGCTCTGAATTACGAGTATTTATGCATACAGCCGGATGTGGAACTTCCGAAAGGTTACAAACCTCCCAAGTTTGAAATATTTTTTGATGGAACGGGTGACCCCAAGGTTTGTCGCGCCCCCCTCTTTCCTCGCAGAGATCGGGTTTATGACATTCGATTGGGACAACTCTTTCCTTTTGGGAAAGGGGTTTGTGTTATTGAGAGTCTCCACCTAAAGATTTTTAAAGGTGTGTTAGGACACCAAAGGGGTTCATTGACAACTACGTTGTTAACTAGATATAGGATAAGGGCTTGAAATTATCCTAAGGGGAAGGTGTTAGGCACCCCTCAGGATCCACAAGTGTGGTTCCCGGCCAAACAGCTTTTGTGAATTTGTACGACTTAGCAAACAAACAAATAAAGGCTCGAATATGAGGGGATTTAAGTCTTAAGCATGCAGATGTTTGAAAATAGTAAAGAAGGTTAGATTTTGAAAAGGATTACGATCTAAGCATATAAAGGGTATCCTAGGTTTATAATAATATGGATCACATCAATGCAATACCCGATAATCACTCCTCGAAGAGGGGCTACACGTGGTATTAGCGCACCGGCCATCATATCCATATTCTACCCTTTCCCATCCCGTGAAAGTAACTAAATCGAGTGTTGGTCTCGACCTCTATTGCATGTTGTTACCCGTCCCTTCCTATTAGTCCCGGAGGAATTTAGGACTTCTATCCTATAAGGGATGTTCTAGACAGACCCTCAGGTTTGAAGGAAAAATACTAAGGCGACAGATAAGAACATGTAGGTCTGCAATTAGGGGAAACACAGAAAAGCAGAGAAAAGGCACAATACCTCCACACATAGTGCACATAAACAATATGACTCATACACAATTGAGGTCCAGATTCTGGTTCAGATCCTAAGCATGGTATCTAAGTGATAACACAAAGACAGATTTATTGCATAATTCAGAGAGGAAGTCTTAATCAGGCTTGCCTACTGGTTTTAAGCACGCCGACAGTTGAACACTAATCACAAAGGACAGTTCTAGTTTTATTTCTTTAACTGATTTCCTAAGGCTTGCCTAGGTGTAAAATAACATGCAACAGTAGTTAGACTAGGTGTTGTTAAGCGAGTGTGAATGAAATCCTATAACATGGTATCTAATGCACAGATAGGGATGCAGAATATAGAATCCTAAGCAGGATTTCTAAATGCACAATAATTACAGCATTAAGTACAATTTCAGAATATGCAAGAGTATAGTCTAAGGACAGGTTTCTAAGTGTACATGGCAACATAGAGCATGATTATAAAGTACTGTTTATTAACACATTTTCCCGTAGGATTTTCTAAGTGATATGATAGTAAGATGGACATGCCGAAAGCAGTAAGTGTAAGTCCTAGGGAACATGATTTCTAATGCATGAAATGAATCCTAAGCATAGTTTCTATTGCGCAAGTAGGAATATAAACCTAATAACATACTTTCTACCCTTTTAATAGCTAAAGCATGCATAGTCACCGCTTCCCTTTCCATTATCCGTCCCCAGAGTTGTTTACAAGTAGTTATTACAGGCCATTTGTAGAAATTACATAATTGAAATAAGAAAAAGAAGTTATGCTATAGGGAGCCTACTGATAGGCCTAGAATCTCCAGAATCCTCATTGTCATGAGTTCACAGCCTTTCATACAAATCCAGGTGTGTCAGAGTTCCCTAAGGATCTCAAGGGATCCTGTGCAGTGCTCACACCCAGATTTTCATAACCAAATTGAGTAAGTGCAGTGTGGAATGGCCAGCCTTTGTGTGTCAAAGTTCAGAGGGAGCTCAAGGGTCCCAAAGTAATGCTCACACTAAGGGGCAGAACTTAAAGGTCTAGGAGTATAGTGAGAGTGCTTGACATAGTTTTGAAAGAGTTGAGTTGGAAAACAGTTTGAAAATAAGTAGTTTGAAATAAGTTTTGGAGAACAAGGGATTTTGTTTTTAGTGAAAATAGTTTGAAAGAAAGGGATTAGGACAATCAACAACTCAGAACCACATCAGCATGCGTAATACAAGGAAGCAGTCACAAACATGGAATAAGGGATTGGGGACAAGTAGGTTGCTCATGAAGATGATTTGCATACAAGTTACTACCAGAGAAATACTAAGGTATCACAAAACTTAACAACCACAGGAACAGTTTTCATAAAGATGTTCATGCCAGAAACTAACAGAATCAGATTGAGGGGTGTGCTAAGGGAGATAACATGCTGAATCTAAGGGAGGATAGGACATCTTAGCAATCATACTAGTAAAGTGAAAGTAGACATGCTAATTACAGGGTACACAATAGAACCATAAGTAAAAGCATAGTAGAAATAGAAGGAATTGCAATATTAAAAGAAGCATGTTGTTTTTAATTCTTTAAGTTAAACTGAAAAACATACCAGTTAAATGAGAGAATAAGTGCAGAGTGAGGAGCAGTAGAGTGAAGAACAGTAGAGTGCAGAGCAGTAGAGTGGAGAGCAGTAGAGTGTATAGTTGATTAGTCTTGGCTTGCAGCCGACTGAGAATAGCAAGTAAACAACAACAATAACAAGAGAGAATGTATATGTGTGTGAGAGAGTTCAGAATAGTGTATTGTTCGTGTCTTTGTTAATGAGAGAGTAGAGTATCTATAGTTTTGAGAATAGGCAGAATTAAGGTAAAATAATAGTTTCAGCGGTAATTATGGGAGTAAAACAATCAATTAGAATTAGATTGGTAAAAGGAATTCCTTTAATTAAGGAGTCATACTCAAACGGTAATAAGCAGTGACAAAATAAGGAAAGGAATCATGTAAAGCCATTTTAACACAATGAAGAAGAAGTATAAGTATGGTATAGGTATATCACATTTAAGTAAGGCCAAGTTCAGAATTCTATTTAAGGAAAAATTAATTTTCCAGCAAAATCATTTATGGAAATAAGGTAAGATATAATTTATATTCTGGAAATCAGTAAGGAAACCCTCGAGTGAGGTTCTAATTACAGGAAATCAATATCAATCAAAGAAAATATCACACATTAGCGAGATAGGCATGATACAAACAAAGAGAAATAGGAAATTAGCACATCTTAATTAAGGAAATACTCAAAAATCAGTAGAGAACATTATGCAAAATCAGTGAAGTATCAATCATAGAGATTTAGGGATTCACAAATAGAAAAGATAGCACTGATTTGTCATAACATTATGAGAATAAGTGCAATAAACATATAATAGACAAAAATCAGAACCATAGGAAGACTAGTAATGTAAAATCATATAGAAGTTAGGGATTCGTATAGAACACAGTACGAATCGCAGCGTAGACAGGATATAGGCAGAAGTAATCGAATCCAGAAACCCTAATGGGAAAACATGAGGGTAAAATCACACAATCACGAAGTATTCATGAGAACACGGTAAACATAATAGAACATGTAAACATATTATCGCAAACAAACTCAGAACCACAGATTGAAACCGAGAACTTTGGGGTTTTTAACAAAATGAATTAGAAAAAATAGGGGGAAAACTCACATAATGTTTAGACACGATAAAAATCATAAAATAATGCTCGAAAACCAGAAAGAGAACTGTTTTGAAAAAGGATTTAGAACCCCTAGTTTGAAAAATGAAGAATCGTTTAGGAAATAGTAAAGTCCTTAAGAGGAACATGAAAATAACTCATAATATATATAGGTCTGTTACAGATCTAGATGAATCGAGAGGTTTAAAGAACTAGGGTTTCGAAAAGAACCCAAAAAAGATAAGAAAGCCTTAAAAAATTACTGGTTTTAACCCAAAGGTCATAGATCTTACTCGAACGGCCGGAGGTGGCCGGAAAATGGCATGAAAGACCATGGGTAGGAGTTGAACCGCTACAGGTTCATCTCATGACCTCAGGGTAGTGTCAAACCGGCGTGGGGTGAAGCAGAGGCTAGGAGATGATGAGAGGCCATGACTTCCGACGAGGGAGGTGGTGGTTGAAGGAGAGACATAGCTCAAAGAAGGGGAGAAGGTTATAGAGGGGGTCTAAGAGAGAGAGAGAGAGAGAGATGGTTCAGTGAGAAATAGGAGGGGGAAATGAAATGGGGGAGGGGGGTAGTCTTTAGGAATTAATATGAAAAGGATCGATCTGGGCCGTTGATTTGAAATAATCAACGGCTCAAATTAAATGGGAGATTGGGCCGGGTAGGCTAAGCTTTTGGCCTGGGTTATTTGGGCCAATTAATTGGGTTGGGGGTCCGGGTAAGATTGAATAGAATTGAATTAAAAGTGGCTATTTGTTAAATACCCGTTTTAAATAGATAAATAATTAGTAAAAATAGCTAATAATTACATAAAAATAAAACTAATGCTAAATTAGTGAAATTAAAGTAATTAACTAATATTAAAAATATAAAATGACTAATTATTGAATTAAAATGATATAAAATGTACATTTACGCTATAACTGCAAAATTATTATAGTTATAGCCAAATAATGCCAAATTGGCTAACTTGTGAAATAATTAAATCCTAATATGATTAAAATGATATATTGAGCTAGGAAATATTTTGAAATTATTTATAATATAATTTATGAATAATTATTGAATTTAAAATACTGAATAAATTGGAAAATAAATTAAATAAAATATGGAAAATAATGGAAAAATATCAGTTATTATAAAATGTGATTTTAAAGGCACCTATGCAAAATTTTAAAATAGTTTGAGAAACAAATTGGGTATCAACAAGGTTCATTTGAGAACTTACGGTGACAAGCTCGTGGGGGTTGGAAAAGACGAAAGGATTCGCATGAAACTATTTATGAGAAGCCTTACTGGAGATGCGTTGTCTTGCTATATAAGCCAGAATCCCAAGAAATGGGTTAATTGGGTGAGCATGGCGTCAGATTTCATGGATAGGTTCAGATTCAACACAGAAAATGCACCAGATGTTTTCTATATCCAGAACCTCAAGAAGAAGCCAACTAAGACCTTCCGCGAATATGCTACTCGGTGGAGGTCAGAAGTAGTGAAGGTCAGGCCGGCGTTAGATGAGGAACAGATGAACAAATTCTTTGTCAGGGCACAGGACCTGCGATATTACGAAAGGCTAATGGTTATTGAGAATCATAAGTTCTCCAATATCATCAAGCTCGGAGAAAGGATCGAGGAAGGTATTAAAAGTGGAATGGTGACGAATTTTGAGGCACTGCAGGCCACGAACAAAGCATTACAATCAGGCGGCATATCCAAAAAGAAAGAAGAAGGAACAGTAATGGTTGCCCAAGGCCCAAAAACTCCATTTGTATACCAAACACCTCCACCCACATATCAACCATCACCTCTCAGATATTCCCAACCTGCTACCGCCTACCACACCTATAACACCCAACATTCCTATTATCAGTCACCTCCAGCTCGTCCAAACTACCAAAGACCCAGGCCTAATTTTGACCGCAAACCACCCAGAGAGTACACCGCCATTGCTGAACCCATTGACCAGTTGTACGAAAGGTTGAAAGTCACTGGATATGTCACCCATGTTCCCGCTGTGGCAATGGAGAATTCATCTCAATGGGTCAATCCAAACAAGACCTGTGCATATCATTCCAGCATGAAGGGAAACGTTATTGACGAATGTCGCACCTTGAAAGACAAGATCCAAACACTAATTGATAAGTAAGGTCATACAGGCGAAGGAAGATGCACCCAATGTCCGCAACAATCCTCTCTCTGATCATAGGGGTGGAGGGGTCAATGTGATAGAAACTGATGAAGAGTGGGATCCCGAGGGATCAATCAGGCTTATTTGAGAAGGTGATGATCCTAAGAAACCTGCAGTCACACTCAATCCCATTGTGGTGCAGGTACATTCGCCTATTGAAGTCGAGGTGGCCACATCGGTTCCTTTAGAAGTAGAAGTAACACCACCTGCAACAACACTCAGTTCATTTGAAGTGGAGGTGGCCACACCTTTCATTGTAACGGTGGCATCCACACCACCCTTCAGTTCCAATGATGTACCTTGGGATTATGTGGCCGAGGCTAAAAGAAAGGGAAAGTCAAATACGGAAGAATCCGGCGCTACACAAGGAATGACCAGAACAGGAAGGGTTTGTACACCTGAACATTTAGGAGAAACCAGTAAGAAAGCTTCTAACAAACCGCCCGTCATTGAGACTGGTCCAGATGACCTCTAGAGGAAGGTACAAGCAAGGGAGTACTCTGTCGTTGATCATCTGAACAAGACTCCCGCCCACATGTCCATCCTGTCATTATTGCAAAATTCTGAAGCACATAGGAATGCTCTGATGAAGGTGTTGAATGAAGCATATGTGCCAAACAACATCACTGGTGGAGAAATGGCCAATATGGTAGGACAGGTACTAGAAAGCCACAAGATCACCTTCCATGAAGACGAACTGCCACCGGAAGGGTTAAGTCACAACAAGACACTGCACATCACAGCGCAATGTGAAGATAAGTTCATTGCCAGAGTTTTGATAGATGGAGGATCCAGCCTCAACATTTGCCCATTGACAACTCTGAAGAGGTTGGGAAAAGGCTTACATGAGATACGAGCAGGGACTATGAATGTGAAAGCGTTTGATGGGTCTCAAAGGGCCACGATCGGAGAATTTAACCTATGCTTGAGAATGGGTCCTACCTGGTTCGATGTTGAATTCCAGGTGCTAGACATATCCGCCTCCTACAATCTATTGCTGGGACGGACTTGGATAGACGCTGCTGGAGCTGTCGCATCCACTTTGCACCAAGAGGTAAACTTTTAGTGGAACCATCAAGAAGTGATCATCCATGGAGATGGGAGCAACCCCATTTACACCAGTCAGACTGTTCCGGTGATTGAAAACAGAAGGAAGTTAGGTGGAGAAACCTACCATCGCATCGAGCGTGTTAACGCGATTGAAAAGGATAAATGGTGGAGTAGCAAAATAGAGAGTATACTGGCATGCAAGGGTACGAACCTAGCAGGGGGCTCGGAAAAAACCTTCAGGGTATCTCTAAGCCAATACAGTTGAAACGCCATGGTACAACCTTTGGTCTAGGGTATCAGTACATCTGACAGGAATACGACGATTGGTTACCAACGTGGCGTGGTCCATACTACCCTCTTGAGAAACCCGTGCCGTACTTGAGTCAGACCTTCCATCAGGCTGATATCATATGGGGATCAGAGAAAGAAGAAGCATTGGCAGCATTGAGGAATTTGTTCTTGGAAGATGATGATATGGACTTCTGTGTGATCGTCGAGGAGGAGGAGGAGGAGGAAGGCCCTACATCCAAGCTGTAGAGAGAGGAGAATTCCTCAAGAACTGGATTGTTAGACCATCAAGGGCCCGACGAGTCCCGGGATAGCATGGCTAAATGACATTGTTTATTTTTCTAAAAAAATGATTTCCACTTTTGCATTTTTCTTTTGTCTTAAATAATATTTTTCAAGGTTCCAAAAACGTTATTTGAGTTATTGAAAATCATTTTTTTGACATTTTTAAATGGCTTGATGTTTTATTATCACTAATTTTTTTCATATCTTTATCCTTACATCATTACTATTTCTTATCTTGATGAACCGACGACAGTGACATTTAATGAGACAACGCAACAAAAGGACAGTGATTCAAAAGAAGACTAGGATAGTTGTTCCTGAGGCAGAGCAACTCCGACTTGAGAGGTACAAGAACTACCACCCACCTGAGTTCAGCGAACTAGCTTCGGATGACGCCTTGGGTTTTCTTGAGGGGTGTCATCGCATTCTCTGCACTATGAGTATTGTCAAGACGAGTGGGGTTTCTTTCACTGCTTTCCAGCTGAGGGGAGCATCTTATTAGTGGTGGCGTGCTTTTGAGCTTAGTAGCCCGGACGAAGCAGCTTCACTTGCTTGGGCTTAGTTTTCCGAGATGTTCTTACTTGAGTTTGTCCCTCAGAGCTTCAGGGATGCTTGGCGTGTGGAGTTTGAACAGCTACGCCAGGGTGCCATGACTGTGTCAGAGTATGCAGTCTGTTTCAGCGATTTGGCTCGCCACGCACCAGCTTTGGTTGTCACTGTTAGAGAAAGGGTTCGACACTTTATTGAGGGACTCCACCCAAGTATTCGGACCAGCATGGCCAGAGAGCTGGAGACCAATATTACTTACCAGTAGGCCATGAGTATTGCCCGGAGGATTGAGACTATGTTAGCCCGGGACAGGGAGGAGAGAGAGGCCAAGAGGTCTCGAGAGACTGGTCATTTTTCAGGAGCTCGTGCACCAGCAGCACGCTATGGTAGGGGTTTTGTGAGTCGCCCTGTTCATTCAGCTCTCCCAGCAGCCAGCAGTATTCCAGCTCCTCCTAGACCTCAGGAGCCTTATTATGCACCACTAGTATCTCAAGTGCCTCCTGCTCGAGGTGCTGTCACTGGTCAGCCTAGCAGGCCAGTTCATAGTCAGCAGCAGCCGCCACGTCCTCTGAAGGGTTGCTTCGAGTGTGGAGACCCACATCATATGATCAGAGATCGCCCTAGAGCGAGGAAGGGCGCACCACCTCAGACCTATCGGGGTGCACCCCCTCAGATTTATCAGGCTCCACGTCTTCCACCAAGTCCTCCAGCTATTCTTCCATCCCCAGCTGCTACCCCACCACCTCAGGCAGCTCGAGGTGGAGGTCGGGGAGGTCGAGGTCGCCCTAGAGGGGGAGGCCATGCCAGGTACTATGCTTTTCCTGCCCGGTCCGAGTCCATTGATTTAGATTCAGTCATTACAGGTATTGTTCCCGTTTGTCATAGGGATGCATCGGTATTATTGACCCAGGCTCTACATATTCATATGTGTCTTCCTATTTTGCTTCACATCTAGGCATAGTCCAGGACTCTTTGAGTTCCCCTGTTTATGTTTCTACTCCGGTGGGAGATTCTCTTGTTGTGGACCGCATATATCGGTCATGTTTGATTACTATCAGTGGTTTTGAGACCAGAGCTGATTTGCTACTACTCAGTATGGTAGATTTCGATGTTATATTGGGTATGGACTGGCTGTCTCCCTATTATGCTTACCTTTGATTGTCACGCCAAGACCGTGACGCTGGCTATGCCAGGATCTCCGAGGTTAGAGTGGAGAGGTTCCTTGGAGTATACTCCCCCCCCCCCGAGTCATTTCTTTTCTTAAGGCTTAGCGGATGGTTGGAAAGGGGTGTGATGCATATTTGGATTATGTGAGAGATGTTAGTACTGAGACCCCTACATTTGAGTCAGTTCCAGTTGTTAGAGACTATTCTGATGTATTTCCAGCTGATCTTCCGGGTATGCCACCCGATAGAGACATTGATTTCGGCATTGACTTGTTGCAGGGCACTCATCCCATTTCCATTCCTCCTTATCGCATGGCTCCTCCTGAGTTGAAGGAGTTGAAGGAGAAGTTACAGGAGTTTCTTGAGAAGGTATTCATCAGGCCCAGTGTATCACCTTGGGGCGCTCCAGTATTATTTGTGAAGAAAAAGGATGGCTCGATGCGTATGTGTATTAACTACCGGGAGCTGAATAAGGTGACAGTGAAGAACATGTATCCACTGCCTCGCATTGATGATCTATTTGACCAATTACAGGGTGCTAGGGTGTTCTCCAAGATTGATCTACGTTCTGGTTATCATCAGCTGAAGATTCGGGAACCAGATATCCCGAAGACTGCCTTTAGGACCAGATATGGCCACTATGAGTTCCTTGTTATGTCATTCGGGCTGACCAATGCCCCAGTAGACTTCATATACCTGATGCACAGCATATTTCAGCCTTATCTTGATACTTTCGTCATTGTGTTCATTGATGACATTCTGGTATATTCTAGGTCCCAGGAGGACAATGAGCAGCACTTGAGGACCGTGCTTCAGACATAAAGGGATAAGAAGTTGTATGCCAAGTTTTCTAAGTGTGAATTTTGGCTTGATTCTGTGGCATTCCTAGGCCACGTGGTGTCTTCGGATGGGATCAAAGTAGATTCGAAGAAGGTGGAGGCGGTTTAGAGTTGGCCCAGACCGTCCTCAGCTATTGAGATCCGCAGTTTCCAAGGTTTGGTTGGGTATTATAGCCGTTTTGTGGAGGGATTTTCATCCATTTCAGCGCCTATGACCAGACTGACCCATAAGGGTGCATCTTTTATATGGACTGAGGAGGTGTGAGGAGAGCTTTCAGAAGCTCAAGACATCCTTGACTACAGCTCCTGTGTTGGTTTATACAGTTTATTGTGATGCTTCAAGGATTGGCTTGAGAGTGGTGTTGATGTAGGACAATAGGGTGATTGCCTACGTGTCCAGGCCATTGAATATCCATGAGAAAAACTACCTTGTTCATGATCTCGAGTTAGCAGTGATTGTTCACGCCCTGAAGATATGACGTCATTATTTATATGGAGTTCCCTGTGAGATATTCACGGATCACCAGAGTTTGCAGCATATATTCAGGCAGAAGGATCTAAATTTGTGCCAGCGCAGGTGGTTGGAGTTGCTAAAGGACTATGACATCATCATACTATACCACCCGGGGAAGGCCAATGTGGTGGTCCACGCCTTGGGTCGCCGGGCGGAGAGTTTGACATACCTTCATGCAGCTGAGAGACCTCTAGCCTTAGATGTTCAGTCCTTAGCCAGTCAGTTCGTGTGATTGGATCTTTCTGAGCCTTGCCGGGTATTATCTTGTGTGGTTGCTCGATCTTCCCTTCATGACCGTATCAGAAAGCGCCAGTATGATGATCTCCACCTTTTGGTTCTTCATAGAGTCCGGCAGGGTGATGCTAGAGATGTGACTATAGGAAATGACAGGGTGATGAGGATGCAGGGTCGTATCTGTGTGCCCAACGTAGATGGGCTTCGGGAGTTGATTCTTGAGGAGGCCCATAGTTCGCGGTATTCCATCCACCCGGGTACTGCGAAGATGTACCAGGATCTGAGACAACATTATTGGTGGCGAAGGATGAAGAAGGATATAGTAGAGTTTGTAGCCAAGTGTCTCAACTGTCAGCAAGTCAAATGTGAGCATCAGAGACCGGGAGGGTTACTTCAGCAGATTGAGCTTCCAGAGTGGAAGTGGGAGCGGATCACCATGGACATTGTGGTTGGACTTCCTCGTACTTTGAGGAAGCATGATGCTACTTGGGTGATTGTGGATCGGCTGACCAAATCAGCCCATTTTCTTCCAGTTCTGACTACATATTCATCAGAGAGGTTGGCTGAGATTCATATCAGAGAGATTTTTCGCCTCCATGGTATTCTAGTATCTATCATTTCAGACAGAGGTACATAGTTCACTTCACGGTTCTAGAGAGCCATTCAGCAGGAGTTAGGCACCAGGGTAGAGTTGAGCACAACTTTTCACCCTCAGATGGACAGGTAGTCCGAGCGCACGATTCAGATTCTCGAGGATATGCTTTGTGCCTGTGTGATGGATTTTGGAGGGTCATGGGATCGATACTTGCCTCTTGCAGAGTTTGCTTACAACAACAGCTACCAATCCAGCATTCAGATGGCGCCGTATGAGGCTTTGTATGATAGGCGGTGCAGGTCTCCCGTGGGATGGTTTGAGCCGGGGAGGTCCTATTGTTGGGTACAGACTTGGTTCAGGATGCCCTGGACAAGGTGAAGGTGATTCAGGAGAGACTTCGCACAGCTCAGTCCAAGCAGAAGAGCTATACGGATCGGAAGGTTCGTGACTTGGAATTTATGGTTGGTGATCGAGTTTTGCTTCGGGTACCGCCTATGAAGGGCGTCATGAGGTTCGGTAAGAAAGGCAAGCTGAGTCTGAGATTTATTGGCCCTTTTGAGGTGTTGCGACGTGTTGGGGAGGTTGCTCATGAACTAGCCTTGCCTCCCAGCCTAGCAGGGGTGCATCCGGTGTTCCACGTTTCCAAGCTCCGGAAGTATCACGGTGACCCGAATAATGTCTTGGATTTTAGCTCAGTCCTATTGGACAAGGATCTATCATATATGGAGGAGCATGTGGCTATATTAGACATGCAGGTCAGAAAGCTCAGGTCAAAGGATATTGTGTCAGTAAAGGTTCAATGGAGGGGTCAGCCAGTCGAGGAGGCGACTTGGGAGACCGAGCAGGATATGCGGGGTTAGTACCCTCATCTTTTCCCAGCTTCAGGTATGTTTCTATGCTCGTTCGAGGACGAACGATTTTCTTAAGAGGGGGAGGATGTAACGACCCGGCCGGCCATTTTAAGAATTTGCGCCCCGATCCCCTATTTACCGCTTCTCCCGTGTCTATTTATGTTATTGGAACTTGTCGGAGCGTTGAGTGTTGAAATCCGGGGTGATTTTGGACTCATAGTCCATAAATGTGGAATTTAGCTTTAGAAATGTGGTCGTAGCTAGAGCTGTGTGAAGACGTATCCGGAATGGAAATCCGTCGACTCTGTTAGCTCTGTTGGGTGATTTCGGGGTTAGGGGCGTGCTCAGAATGTGTTTTCGAGGTCGGTTGTGGATTTAGGCTTGAATTGGCGAAAGTTAGAATTTTGGCGATTTCGGCCGATAGGTGAGATTTGGATATCGAACTTGGAACGGACTTCCTAAAGCGACAACAGGTCCGTAATGTCATTTATGACCTGTGTGCAAAATTTGAGGTCATTCGGATGAGTTTAGACGTGTTTCGGTGTCGGATGTGAATTCTAGAAATTTCCTAAGTTCTTAGGCTTGAATCTATGCATAATTGATGATTTTGATGTTATGAGATATGTTTTTAAGGCTCGACCAAGTTTGAATGAGTTATTAGGGTTGGTTGGTAGGTTTGGTTGAGGTCCCGGGGGCCTCGGGTGTCTTTCGGGTGCCCAAACGGGCATGTTTTAAGCCTAAGCCTTTTCTGGTTTTGCTGGTTTTACAGCAGCAGTTGAGTGTTCTCTGCGATCGCGTGAATAAGTCTGCGATCGCGTAGTGTTAGGTTGAGGTGGTCAGAGATTGTGCTTCGCGATCGCACAAGTCCAGCCACGATAGCATTGTTCTGGTCAGTTAGTCTCCGCGATCGCACGCCCAGGATCGCGATCGCGTAAGGTATCCTAAGGCTGGGGGAGGTGCAGTGTTTGCTCTATGCGGTCGCGTGGCCTCCACGCGATCGCATTACTATAGGGTCAGAAGGTCCGCGATCGCAGACCGTTTATCGCGATCGCGATGAAGGAATTTCAGGTGCGTGTTTCATTACTCTCCGCGATCGCGACTCATTGTACCCGATCGCATAAGGCAAATGCTTGGGCAGAATATTAAAACCCCAAATCCGAGGGTTTATGCTATTTTCCATATTTTCGAACTTGAGAGCTCGGGAAGGGCGATTCTTGAAGACTTTTGTAGCTGGGTAACTTGGGTAAGTGGTTTCTATCCATTATAGATCAATTTCCATGATTCCAATCTTAAATCCAATCTTTAATTTCGAAAATTATGGGGAAAATGGGATGAACTTAGACCGAATTATTGAGTTTTGATTGAATATTTGACCTCCGATTTGAGAGATTCTTATATGGTTAGACTCGTGAGTGAATGGGTGTCCGGAGAATATAAATTTTACCCGATTTTGAGAAGTGGGCTCGGGGGACTTTTTGGGCGAATAGCTTATAAATAATTAGCTATTTTGTTCCCTTGAAGTGATATTTACACCATGCAATCGATTTGAATAGATTTGGGCCACCCGGAGTCAGATACTCGTGGCAAGAGCTTGGTATTGAGTTGATTAGCGCAATCCAGGTAAGTGGCTTGCCTAATTCTGTGTTGGAGATCTTCCCTTAGGCATTTTTATACTGATTTTGTTATGTGGACGCCGTGTACGTGAGGTGACGAGTGCGTACACGGGTCATTGTTGCTAAAATCCTATTTTTCTCCTGTGAAAACGCTCATTTTCATTCATATATTATTGTTTCCTATCTTAATTGAGTAGATAGCCTAAGCGTAAGCATGCCTACCTGTTCTGACTTGATTTCCCCTTATTTGCTACTAGCCACATCATGCTTAGGCAGTTTTACTCTATTCTTACCTGTCGTTCTTCCTGGATTGTTTAGTTGAGCCATAATTGACATACTTTTGTTTTGCATATTTAAATTGGGACTACGGACCGAGATCCGGGAGCTTTCCCCTGCACTGAAATGCATATTTAAATTGGGACTACGGACCGAGATCCGGGAGCTTTCCCCTGCACTGAAATGCATATTTAAATTGGGACTACGGATAGAGATCCGGGAGCTTTCCCCCTATACTGCATAGCATATTTAAATTGGGACTACGGACCGAGATCCGGGAGCTTTCCCCGTGTACTGCATTGCACATTTACTGTTGAGATATATGATGTGCTGAGCCGAGGGCTCTATTTCTGTTATTAAACCTTTCCATCTTCGTTAATCCTGTTATCATTGCTTATCTGTATTTCACTGTTTTAAAATTTCATATTGACTTGTTCTTACAAACTCAGTAGGGCCTCAACCTGACCTCATCACTACTTGAATGGGGTTAGGCTTGGCACTTACGGAGTATCGAATGTGGAGTACTCACGCCCTTTCCTGCGCATGTTTTCCCCATGTGCATATCCAGGTACCATCACCCAGCTTCGTGGTTAGGAGTCGTCTACCAGCATCCAGGAGACCGCGAGGTAGTTCTGCCGCGTCCGCAGAATCCCACGAGTCCCCTTCTACTCTATTATAGGCATAGAAGACTTGTATATTATTTCGATGTATCATTGTATAGAGCTACATTTAGTAAAGAGATTGTGACTATGGTGACATTCCGGGTTTTGGGAAATATAGATGTATATGCTGAGCAGCTACGTTACATCTACTTGATATTTTTTCTGTCTTTATTTTATTCATTCTGTCATTTCTCCAAATTTTAGGCTTACCTAGTCATAGAGACTAGGTGCCGTCATGATACTTTTCGGAGGGTAAATTGGGTCGTGACACATTTGCTATAGGAAGTAAAATTTCCTTCTTGTTTCCGAAGAATTAACCCGATTAGCCGCACATTTAATCGCTTAAACAAAAAATAGCAAGCGAAGCTATAATATATGTATAAATTATATTTAATATGTGTATAATAAATGTATAATTCTTATATATAACTAGAAAAAATAAACAATGAATATAACCGATAACTTAGGTAAAGAACTCTATTTTGTACCTCCCACTGGCACAAAGCATAGGGCTCTTAAATGAGTTAAAGTATGAACCAAAAAAAAAAGTTCAATGTTCAAACCAAAACATGTCCAAGGGGTTGGTTAATGTCCAATGTAATCTACTTTCATGGAATTTTCTAACAACTTGATCTTCTTTTTTTCTCGATTTTGAAAGTCATTGATTAATTTCTAAAATAAAATACTCACCTAATTCCACTTTAAGTGTTTCATTTGTTTGGGTATGGTTGGTTATGAAGACAAGAGTTGAAGTTCTGTTGTGGTACTTAATTGAAAGTAGATTTGAATAATTTGAATTGTATTAGTTACACAAGTAGGTCCATAACATATTCGGAAGATAGAATATTAATAAAGTATTAAATTAAACATGGAATAAGTTTCTCTTTTATGAAAGCACACTTGTTATGAACGAAGTATTTGGACATAAAAACAAAAACTACGACGACAGGGGAAAAAACCAAGAAAAAAGGTATTTTATCTATTTCCTAGTTCATTTTTAGCTATCCGTTTTTTACTTGATATTCTCTTTTAAAAAAATAAAGTATTTTACTCATAGTAATGGTATATTTTAAAAAGTCTTGAAAAATAATTTAAGTAATGAGCAGTTAATGTCAATAGTAAAATAAGAAAATAATATGCAGCGGTATACGGAAGAATTTTTGTAAGCAGTGTCAAAAGTTATTGAAGAACTGGAATATAACTTTAATTATCAAACTTTTAGACGAGAAATAACCTTAGTCTATTGGTTTTGTTGAGTCTTAAGTTAGAAAATATTATGAATTCAATTCTACTTCATCACAATTTTTAACCACAAAGACTCTCTCAAATATATGCTAAAGTAAAATGTGCTAGTTGAGGTTTGAACCTTGACCTCTTAGGGCAAAATCAAGCACATAACGAGCACACCAAGATACATTTTATGTCAAGTGGTGTCATTTTTTCTTACTTATGTATTACCGTACAATATTAATATATATATATATTTAGTAAAATTTTCCGACGAAGCGGTGTCGCATGACGCCGTTTCAATAAGCATACGTCTGCCCCTGGTAATGTGTATGCACATCTTACCCCTAACCTATGAAGCTAGAGATGTTTTCGATAGACCATCTACTCAAGAAAAGTATTTTTCAATAACTTTGAACAAGAAAAAATAGTTATGAAGAAACCATGTTGAAAATACGAAAATAAAAAACATTAAGAAAACTATGCAATCATACTACTAAAGTATAAAAAAGAAGGAGAAAGTGATACAGATAAGAGGTGCACCTAAGATTTAAGCACAACAAGAGCACATAGTAGGAGAGCAACTTATGCTCCATGCTAAACCAGTATAGCGAACCAACTTTTGTGTTTCAAGGGGCAAAATAAAAATATATAAGGGTCATATGTACAATTTTGTTGAGGCTAACAAGTTCTAGTAACTCCTCTATTATCAACGTAGGTTCGTTTCAGCTGATACGTCTTGTGCGATATACTCCTATCTATACACGCATACAATTAAACCACAAATTTTCTTAATTTTACAAAAATAACAGAGTTCAAACAAAATCTATAATTTTATCGAGTGAGATACTGATGTGAAAGTTGTATTATGTATTTATACTGTCTTAGACATATTTGTCTCCATTTCTACTTAATTTTTGAAGACATTGAAACCTGAATTTCTCATACATTTATTTATTATCCGCTTAATACTTCTTCACTGAATTTGTAACAAGCACTTTAATAAGCTGTAATATATAAAGTAAAAAAGAAATTAGCTACTATTATAATTTCCTACTAGTAGTAGTATTTATCAAACAAAGTGTACTGTCATTCACGCACCACGAATAGCGTGACGACAAAGGGATCCCATCAGACAGACACATTTCGTCCCCCCTCCTTTTTTTTTTGAACATAAAAGGTAGAAATATCAACACTCCCAATGGACATCCAAACATCTGAACTGGATGACATGAATTCAGGGTATTGTTACACAAATTGAAGCAAATAATACTATCTGAAGAGGACAGACTACACATGTACAGCTCTTGGAAATTCTCCACCATCATAAAACTCATGGGCAAACAATTGGTGTATCACTACTTGAAGAAGAAACTCCAAGACCTATGGAAGATGAACGAAAATTTTCCTCTCATTGATCTTGGAAAAGATTACTACACAGTCAAATTGGCTAAGGAGGAAAATATGACTAAAATACTACATAATGGACTTTGGTTCATCAATGGCTTCTTTATTTCAGTTCAAAAAAGGGTGCCCAATTTTAAAGCCAAAGAAGCTCACCAAAGCTACACAGCAGTATGGGTACGCTTACCACAACTCCCCACAGAATTTTACGATGGTATTATCCTTTCAAGAATTGACAACTGCATTGGCAAACTACTCAAAGTAGATGCATGCACATCAGCCAAGTTAAGAGGAAGATATGCCAGGCTATGTGTGGAGTTACCGATAGAGCAACCGGAGCAAAACTATCTTCTAATTGGTAAACACAAACAACCTATCCTAATGAAGGAGATGATATACTATGCAAAGCATGCGACAGGTTGGGATACAAAAGTCACGGATGCTCGCAGTCCATTCCACCAATCAAACAAAAGGCAAACCAACAAATTCTGGAGTCATCACAGTCCAGGAATGACAGTGCAGAGGAATGGATGACAACCTCCTTCCCAAAAAGGGCAAATCTAAGGCAGCCAATCAAAAAGATAAGGCTAGTGCACCCATAGCCCCAGATATAAATGTTCGAACGTATGATGATATGTCAGGTAAGTATCTCAATACACACCCTTTGAATTATATTAACAAACAACTTCTCGCCAACCCTAATGCATCAGTAAACAAAATAACATATTGATCACAGTGATGATCCAACCAACATAGACTTAATTCAAAATGCTAAACCACTTGATGAAGGAGAAAGCAATTTTACTAATGCTCTTAGGCAACACGTGGTTTTGGAAAAAAAGGAGATAAACGATAATCGAAATTCCAACAATCTTCATGACACAAAAACTATTTGCATTACAAGTGTCACAAACGTGGCACAATGTCCTAACACGAATATTAACCAAAATCTTTTGCTTAACAGAATGAACTTGGACATAAATCAAATAAACACCAATTAGAAATGTCAAGAGGACATCAATTACCCTACTAAGGATAACTACAAAATTAATAATGACTACTCTAAAAATCACCATGCAAAGTGCAACCCTAATAACCAATCGTCTCTCCAACACTTGGTAAAGGTAAGCAGTTAAGTGGCGGAGGACATATCCATGCAAGATTTGGATATAAACCTCATGCAACCTTCCTCCCAGCCTACACAACTAGATACAATCATTAGCAATTCCCCGACTCCTCTAAACATCACCCCTGCTATAAAACAACAAGCACACCAAAATGTCAAGACCTCCACTAACATTAAGGAGAAGATTCCGACTGATACAATTAATCCACCTTTCTCGCAATCAAACAATGAACAATCTCCCAATATCCCTCGTGTCTTTCCCTCAAATCCAGTGATCTATGCTCAACCACCAAGTCCACCAAATCATGTACTACAACCGTGGGGGGAATTGGGCCTTCAAGGACATGCATCGTCTTTCAACATGGAGATCAACGAACATGAAACATTATTGATCATTCAAAACACACTTCCTGGCCCAGTTAAACTCAGAAGGGATGATCTTGGCCATGAACAACTACATAAACCAAATGTGAATGAGAAATATTCTCCAACCACTAGCTCCCTCAATGAACCAAAACCTAGTAAACAACATGCAACAGATGTGGAATATCCCAAGCAATTCCAACCAACAAATCCCACGAAATCCACCTCTAAATCTTCCTTTCTTTGATCCGGAGGATGTAATGCTCGTGAACCCGATATTCACACAGTGGACTGCTAAGCCCATGCAAAACCAGCAACACGACCCACAACCAGATCCAATGGAATAGCAAGCTCCAGTTCAAAACATGCAAAACCATGAAGGGCTCTAGGAAGAAGAGGAGGAGGAGGACAACTTGCCGCACTTGGGGGAGCCGGCAGTGGCATTTTCAAGCCTAAGCGAGGTAAAAATACTGATCTTCAAGGAGATGCTAGACAGGAGGTCTATCTTCAGCTGCCCCATGACACTTTACAAGTGCTCATTGGACATACGACCTCCACAGGACCCAATTGTGGGGAAGAATGTGGTGATACTAGTCCCCTCCCTCAGGAGGAATCACAACATCAACCCCTCTTATAATCAGTCCATGAATCAACCAAATAACTTTATAATTTGGAATGTTAGAGGAGATAATAATGCCAACTTTAAAAGGCACTTTAGGGAACTTATGGACACCCACAAGCCTTGTTTAGTTGCTCTGTTAGAAACAAAAATGGTGAGTCATATATCTATCCTAGAGGATTTTCACTTTACTGAGATGATAGAGGTTCCATCTGTTGGGCAAGCTGGAGGGTTGGTTATTCTGTGGAATCATGAGGTGGTGAAAGTCAACAACTTCTCTAGGAATGGGCAGGCAATTCATGCAATGATCAAGGTAAAACTTAAAAACCTATCCTGGTTATTTTCTGCCATTTACGCTAGTAATGATATAACTAACCGTTGGGATAACTTAAAAATATTTATGATCACTATAGTGGACCTTGGTTAGTTGGAGGAGATTTCAACGAAGTAGTAACAACTGAAGAGAAATATGGGGGTATATCTATTAACCAGAAACGAGCAAAGTCGTTAATAGACTGGCTCAACTACTGTAATCGAGTAGACCTAGGGCTTAAGGGGTGTAAATATACGTGGCCCAATCATCGTAGGAAAAAAAAGGGTTTAATCATGGAAAAATTAGACATGGTATATTATAACGACATTTGGTTACAAGCCTTTGTTAATGTAATCGTAACACACCTCCCTAAAATCCATTCTGACCATAACCATATCCTTATTAACCTTAACAATATAATTAATTCTCACAATGACAGACCTTTTAGAATAGAAACCTATTGGTGTTCCCACCCGGATTTTCCTAGGATTGTTTCACAGAGTTGGGAAAATAAAGACCTAATAGAAGGAACTGAATCGTTTCAAAAAAATGTTTTAGATTGGAAGAAGAATACATATGGCAATATTTTTGCTAAAAAAAGGAAAATTCTGAGTAGAATTGATGGGATTCAAAAATCTCAAAATTACCCAACAAGCCACTTCCTTAAAGATTTAGAAGCTACTCTAATTGAAGACTATAACATAATTCTTAAAATAGAGGAAGATTACTGGAAATTATGCTCTAGAGTTAATTGGTTAAACGAAGGTGATGCTAATACAAGATTTTACCACATAACAACCACTAATAGAAGGAGAAGGAATAATATTGTCTTTTTTAAAGACAACTCAGGGAATTGGATTGAGGACCAAGCCTCCCTAATCAACCATGTTACAGATTATTTCTCCAATATCTTTACAACCTCCCACAATAGATCTGGCTGGCAATCTATTAAAAACGACCCTACTTGTAGTCCCCTTGTAGGGTCGCGTCGAAACTCAGATGTGATCCCACGATTACCTCTAACCGCTCATTAGTCGCGTCCCATCATGCGGTACCCCCACGATGTTAATGTTTCATATTTAGTTTTTTTTATTAATGGCCAAATACATAGACATGCACTCAAATTTGAGACTATTTTTTATTTTAGTCTTGATCCATTTTAACACTTAAAGTGGACTCACAGTGTGTCATTCAATACCTACTTGCTAACCTGTTATAACGCGTGAACACGCTTCAACCAAACACGTATAAGCCCAAAATACACGATTTCCTTTGCTGATTTGGCCAATGCTAACTAAAAAGTGGCCCATTTACATCACTATTAAAAATCCCTAATGTCCTTTCTCCTTCACCGTTCTTCTTCCTTTCTCCTCAATCTTTCATCTTGGTTTTTCCATCTCAGTTGGCTTTCCACATCCAGGTTTGCTAGAATTTTATCTTCTTCAAATTTCTCCTAGTTCGCTCAATTGAATAAGATTGTCAATGCAATGTCGAAAAGAGAACTGTGATCCCAAAAGTTTACTTTTATTTACCTATGATGCGATAAAAATGATCATCTGAAAATATCTTGGACAGAAGCAAACCTAGGTAGCAGGTTTTATTGACTGCAAAATCGATCGAGTTAGTATTTTCACTAATTTTAAAATTAGTGTTTTCACTAATTTTCTTCATATCTATAAAAACTAGATCCAATTGCAATTTTAAAATAGTGGCTACTTACAGTTTATGAGGCCGTGAATATCACTAAGAACAATTCCACAAAGATTTTTCAGTGCACTAGTGACTAAATGAAATTTTAATACCACAAGTCGACAAACTTTAAAACCACTAGGAACACTTCTATTTCCCTTCACTCGCTCGAATCGAACTTAATAGCCCGTGAAAATTGGAAACTAAATTAGCTCCAGCATTTTAATCGATAGCAAATTTTGGATTTGATATTAGACTGAGAATGCATAGGACAAATACAAGGGCTTCAAATAGAAGCCACGTGTTATGTTCTGATTGGTGAATTTTCCAACGTATAAGGTGTTTGACCAAAAAGTATGAGAACCTGTGTTAAACTAATTAAATAAAAAGATAGAGGATAAATCCTAGTTAAGGATAAATAATTCTAGATCTGAGATGGATAACATGAATAGAAAAAAATATAGTTGAGTATAAATGTTGGCAGCAGTTATGGCCGAATTTAATAGTATGAAAAAGAACATGCATTAAATAACATTAAATGGAGATAAAACGTAAATAAAGAAGAAGATTCACCCAATCTTGAGTGAGGCGGATCCTATTTCATTTGATAAAGATGAATGATAGACAAATACAAGAATCTTAGGACCCTTTTTGGATCTGATAGGGAGTGTGGGGTAATAGATCATCTAATCTCTTTAGAGAGATGTGTTTCATTTTAGATCTACAGATAGAGAGTCTGTCCCCCCCTCCCCTCTTTTAGAGAAGTCTTCCCTTCCTATTTATAAGGGATATCCCTAGAAAACCTAAAAAATTACAATTAGATGGAATATCCAATGAAATATTCCCTTTGAAGATTCCAAAGCAAAACTAGTTGTTACATCTGTCTATACTGCTCGACCTCAGCCTTAATGATCACTGCTCGACCTTGGCATTATTGATCACTGCTTGACCTAGACCTTATTGATCACTTCTCGACCTCGGCCTTATTGATCACTGCTTGGCCTTGGCCAAACAAGCCAATTCGATTCACATGTCACTCATGACAATTGTCTCCGCATGTCGAATTTCTCTAATTTGATTTTGACCCATACAGTTAGTCCCTCCGCTTATCGAGGTCGTCTTTTGGTCGATCTTGGTGAGAAAATTACATTAATCGTAGTTCGAGAAATTCGGATGGGGAGGTCGACTAGTGAGGATCGCGGCTGAGGGTGCCGATCTTCAGGTCAAAGTGGTATTCCCGTGGGCTGAACTTGAGCAGAGTTCAATGGGGGCCAATGACTCGAGTGATGAATTGATAGAGAAAATGGTAGATTTGGAGAAGGCCGACAAGGCCAGGATGGCGGCTTTGGCAAGTATGGCGGCATCAGAGGAGGTCATTTGCGTCCTCAGATCTGGACGGGTGATTCATCCCTTGTAAGATGCCTTTTCTAATACTTCTTTTTATTTGGAATGCTACTTTTGCTGCTTATTTCTGATTCTATTTTCCTTTTTCTTTAACGTTTTCCTCGATTAATGGTTTCAAAGGAATCGTTGGTAGGCGCAAATTCGAACGTGGTCGAGTGTCTTTGATTAGTCTGAGTGAAGGCTAATGTTTCCATATTTAAATCGAACGAGGTCTAACTGTGAACCAAGTTCGAGCTAGGTTGAATGCGAGTTGAATTCGAGCGAGGTCGAATGTCACTCAACTAATTTGGACTGTAAAATGTGTCTTAATCAGTTCGAACGAGGTCGAAGGTTAATTCGGGCGAGGAGGTCGAATGTTGATTAAGCGAGGTTGAATGTTGATTCGAGGAGGCCGAATGTCAATTCGAGCAAGGTCAAATGTTAATCCGGGTGAGGCCGAATGTCGATTCGGGCGAGGCCGAGTGTTGATTCGGGCGAGGCCGAATGTCGATTCGGACGAGGCCGAGTGTTAATTCGGACGAGGTCGAATGTTGGTTCGGGTGAGGCCGAGTGTTGATTCGGACGAGGCTAAACGTCGATTTGGGCGAGGCTTAGTGTTGATTCGGATGAGGCCGAATGTTGGTTCGGGGCGAGGCCGAGTGTTGCTTCGGACAAGGCCGAGTGTTGCTTAGGGCAAAACCGAGTGTTTCTTCAGACAAGGCCGAATGTTGGTTCGTGCGAGGCCAAGTGTTGATTCGGACGAGGGCGAGTGTTAATTCAGACGAGGTCGAATGCTGGCTCGGGCGAGACCGAGTGTTAATTCGGACGAGGTTGAATGTTGGCTCGGGCGAGGTCGAGTGATGATTCAGACGAGGCCGAACGTTGGTTCGAGAGAGGCCGAGTGTTGATTCGGACGAGGCCGAATGTTGGTTAGGGCGAGGCTGAGTGTAGATTCGGATGAGGCCGAATGTTGGCTCGGGCGAGGCTGAGTGTTGATTCAGACGAGGTCGAATGTTGGCTCGGGTGAGGCCGAGTGATGATTCGGACGAGGCCGAATTTTGGTTCGTTTAATTGATGCAACGTCGTTTTGGCCTCACTCATGATTTGCCTACGTATATCAGAGAGATTTACATGTTTTCTAGGATGGAAAACCAGTCCTAGTCATTGGGGAGAATGCTCCTGCTTCTATTCCACTTAGAGAAATAGTCAGTTAAAACCAAATGAAATCGTTCGTTACCTCGATTTGATCGGTTGACGAGTGGAGGGGAGTGACCACGTTCCCTTCTCCGGTTATGCTTTTAGTGACCTCTACCAATTTGGGAAGGCCGTCCGCTTTGATATTATGTTGCTCGAGGGATTTAGTCGAGCAGGCATTCGTCGAACTCGGGTAGCGGCTTGCAGACCTCAGCATGGTTTTTTTGCAGTATTTGTTCCTTGATTTGGAAAGTCTTTGTGACTTGATTGACAACGAGCCGAGATTCGCACCGTCTCTCATTTTGAGTTTTCTCAATGGAAATTCATTGTATCATTCATAATCAGTAACCAAAACTTAATCATTGTACTGATTGTAAGAAGAAAAAAAGGAGCTAAAGTAGCTACAGTTTATCAACAAATTGTTTAATGTTTTAAAAGGATAGAACTACATCTTCTATATTCTTTCTGCAAATTACAGATCGCGAAAAGGAATATTGATTGTCAGATCGTATCAACAGCTACAACCTAAGATTAAGATTCGGGTATTTTACTTTCATCGTCTATCGGTGCTTCTTATACATACAAAAGGCACCAACGGGGCCGGCTTGTATCAAAACGGGGCCGCCGGATGCTGCCATTTCTTAAACACCATCATCGGCTTCTCCAAATGCTCTTTCCTCACCTCACCTCACCTCACATCACTACATATATACGGGCTATGTATATAGAGAAAGAGAAAGTGGGTAAGAATTGATTTTTAGAGATCCAGAGAAAACTAAAATTTTAACTAGAAAAACCCCACATACGGCGTGTAGGGTGTTTGACTAAAAAGTATAAGACCTTTTGCTAAACTAATTAAATAAGAAGATAGAGGATAAATCCTAGTTAAGGATAATTAGTTCTAGATCTAAGATGGATAACATGAATAGAAAAAAATATAGTTGAGTATAAATGTTGGCAGCAGTTATGGCCGAATTTAATAGTATGAAAAAGATCATGCATTAAATAATATTAAATGGAGATAAAACGTAAATAAAGAAGAAGATTCACCCAATCTTGAGTGAGGCGGATCCTCTTTCATTTGATAAAGATGAATGATAGA